>PVIJ01009646.1:0-65481 GCA_004024925.1 Scalopus aquaticus
ACACACACACACCCATGGTACTAAAGCAAAGAACAGAACAAATGGTGGTCTTCCATTTTAGATTGTCCTTTATGTCATATCCTACAATAAGGGTACAAAATCTAATGACAAATCCTAGATTATCCAGGTGATCATCCAGAATGTCTTTATTATTATAAATTGCAAACCCTGTAAGTACCTGTGAAAGAATAAAGCATATCAGGAGCAGGAGGTATCTGGCAAGCATAGTAAAACTAGCCAGCACCATGGACAGTCACCCACTCTTGATCACTGAAGCCACATGCCTTAGGAAGTGATAAAAGAGAAGAGAATGTCTTACTTCTCTCTGAGAAGAATTACACACTGGTAAAAGTAAGATTCTTGTGTTCTTCTGTAGGGCAGTCAACACTTTGTTGGGGTGATGCATGGACACAGGGAAGGAATGTAGAGTCTCCTGAACCCTGGCATGAAGATACCAGGAATAATATCACATGTTCACCCCCTTCTGATCCACTTTAACTTCTCTTTCTTTATCCAACCTCCAAAGGACCCTAAAAAAAAATCTCCTATGTTATTATCACAAATTTAACTCAAAATGTTTATAATCTTCTGACTTGTCCTGCCATCCTAACATCCAAGGGTTATTCTGAGGAATCAGGGGAATGGTCCCAGGACACAAATACAGGAATTAGTTGGCAAGTGGACTCAATGGATGGTAAGTGCTCTACCTCAAGCTGTAAAACAATACAGGGTCCAATCTAACTCTTAAGAAAGGTATCATATTAATAAAAGATAACTTATTAGTAAATGGAGCTCTATAAGAACAATAAAAAATAGGAAAATGAAAAAAATCAAAATATATGAGGCCTCTCAAAAGAGAAAATATGTCTTCACTCCCAATACACCCATCTGACTATGTAAAAAATTAATACAAACCTTTTAAAATAATAAGAGGCTAATAAAATAGAAGTATAACAAATCTTTAGAATATAGTCATGTTTAGTAACAGTACTAAAAGCTGAGACAAAATAAAACTCAAGAAATAAATATCACTAATTGCAATAACCAAGATGTTAGACAATAGGCATTGTGATGTTGATTAATATTAAATATTATTACTCCATTAAATTCCTCAAGCTGAAGAATTGAGGATCCATTGAGGTTATTAAAGACCTATTAAGTATGGCCACTAAGCTCAAGTGCCTTCAACTTTTTTACAGAGAGGTAAAAATTAAAGACATAAAAACTATCTTTTTAATATAGCATGTATGTTTTAAGGTTGAGTTGGGTCATCGAAGCACACTGAAAGGTCACTGGCCTCACCTGCAGAAGCTGGCAAGTATGATTCTTGATGAAGATATAAAAAAAAACAACAACAGGTGAAGAACTGAGGAAAGAAAAGAAATCATGCAGAAGGAATAATTGGAAGACTCAGGAACATAATACATTTTATTACTTTTAATCATGAATTTCAAAAAAGGGAATACTGGAAATGAGAACTTGAGAGTCAGGCAAGGGCCAAGCTATAAAATCAATCAATCAATCAATCAATCTTCATGATGGAGGAAAAAATAAATGAATAAAAATCCCAATGACAACATATGAATTTACAATGGAAATTATTACTTCCTTTGAGACCAGGTATTTGTATTGATCTGGCTATAATCAAGGATCTGAGTTGATACTTGAGATAATCAGATAAGAATCCACATGATTTAAAAAAAAAAGAGTTTTATAAACTGTGGCAAGCAACTTAGATAGTCGGTAGATGATAGGAGCTAGCATGCCAAAATGACCAACAAAGCAGATGAGAAAGCCTGTGAACATCTGATTTTTTCTGAAGATGACACCCAGAGCAGGGAAGAAAGGGTAGTCTTTCAACAGGTCTATTAGACACTTTGGATATCCATATTGAATAACAAAAAATTAAATTGAACCTCTACCTAAACCATCATAAAAGTTCATTTCTGGCATAAGATATAAAATAAAATATGAAAGGTAAAGCAATAAACCTAAAGATAATATAGGAGATACAATCATGGTATTGAGATAACAGACTTCTTAAACAGGACACAAAGAATACTAATCACAAAGGAAAACATGGATAAATTTGATCACATTAAAATTACTACTTTCTATTCACCAAAAGACACTATTACAGGGTGAAAAGGTAAGTCACACAGTAAAAGATATTTTCAATACATCTATTTGTATCCAGATTATGGAACAAGATTACTGCAAATCAACAAGGAAAAAAAAAAACATCAGAAAAGTAGAGTTTGAACAGTCATATTCTAAAAGAGAATATTCAAATGTCAAACATTGAGATATCACTACAAATCCTCCAGAATGGCTGAAATTAAAAAGACAGAAGATTAAATATTGATGAAGATTGGTGGAGAAACAGTGCTATGGGAATACACCTACTTAACATTGTCTTTATTTACTAGTGCAGCTTATGACCCAGGCATTCTACTCCCAGGTACATACCCCAAGAAATACAAGACCAGTGTAGCATTAGAGGAACCTAAAATGAGAAACAACACCAAAGTCCCAACAATGCAATGGATAAAGTCACATAATGAATACAATAAAGATATCAGCCATAAACAGTAACATGAAGAAAAGTTTATCAAGACAATCTTGAGCAAAAGAAGCCAGACACAAAAAGAATACACACTGTATGATTCTATCCATATAAAGTGTCTTTTTTTTTTAAGGTAAAACTGAGACAAGACATTTGGAGTTTAGCTGGTAAAACTATAAGGAAAGCAATAAAGTTATTTCCTTAAAGACTGGAATAGTTTTTTTTTTTTCCCTTTTGAAGAGGAGGAGGGGTAAGAATTGAGAACGATCACAAAAGTCATTGCTGGAATTTCAACAACATCTGTTTCTTGATTTTACAAGGGTATTTGTCTTGTGATAAATCATGGGGCTGAACATCTTTGTTTTGTGCACATTTGGTAGGTGAGTTATAGTTCAAAATCAAACAAGGTTTATATATACATGCATGTTAAGCACTTAGCCTCATGCCAGGCACAGAATAGGTGAGCAAAGAACATAGTCTAGCTTCTCTTCTACATTCCCTCTTTCTTTCCAGTAGAGATAAAAACAAACGAGGAAAAGGTGAATTTTCATAAACATCTCACTTCCCAAGTATAGGGATCATCATTCCCCACACTTACAACAAGCTCCCTCATTGCCATGGCAACTGCAATCCCAGGTGGAGTTTGTGCAGAGGAGGGAAATGGGCATCGCAGCCTGAACTTGATTACCTACCTCCTTGCATGAGGAAATCCTTGCTAATAACTCAATTGCTGAAGCCCTAAGCTGAAAGTGCCCATTAACAGATAATATGTTTGTTTGTTTTACATTTTATTTTCCTTTCCAAAAAACAAAGCAAAAGCTTTGTTTAAAGGCCTACCTTTGCTGCAGGTTGCAGTTAATCCTATAATCAGTGGGTGAATGTTTATGGAGCCAGACATTGTGCGTCAGCGAAGCCAGAGGTGGGCATTGGAGGTATTGTCTTCTATGAGACGGCCTTCATGGGGAGGGTGCAGGGAGGGGCTGGGTGGCAGGCACAGCAAGCTGTGGGCTACAGGGAGCTGCCATTCACCTGTCCCTGCCCCAGTAGACTAGTTCCAGCCTGCACTTGCCGGGGTGGTGTCTGCACCCACTCACCTGCTCTTGCCCACAGCCACAAGGACACAGAACTGGGGGAAAGGCTTATGAAGCTTGAGAAAAACATTACAGCTCTATCAGATGGGGAAACAAAGAACATCTGACAAACAAGGAGGTTGCCAAAGATCCCGTTTTACATGACCTCCCTCCAAGTCACAAGCCCTTACCCCACCCCCTGTGAGATGACCACCCCCCACCTGAAAAATAGCAATCTTGGAAAGAGATGAGAGCCTGAGATACCTGGGCCTGAAAATGAGCAACAAGTCAAAGGGCCAAACTTGAATCACAAAGGACCCCAGAGGCTTATTTTCAGCTTGTGTTGAAATTCTTTCTTATGACCACAAAGAAAACGCTGCCTTTAGCAGATATTTGTTCTGCAGGAGGGATCAGACTGGAATTCATCCCAGGCTGGGACAGGGGTAGAGGACAGGGAAAGGAGTCAGGAGAGGACATTGGGACTGTGCTTTCTTGGATCTACGGAAGTAGACAAGAGGCATTTTGCGGGGTTGATAAAAGATGTATCTATATACAGGTATATCTATATAGAGAGAGATCTTCAGTGCAGGAGTTAGACTGGCCGGCCAGAGACACTGTGTCCCCCACCCGATGAGAATAAGGACGGAGGTGATGGGGCTCAGAAGCAGGTTCCCAGGGTGCCAGAGATACTATGTAAACGGTCATGGCAGGGTGACTGGCCTCAAAAAAGAAAGAAAAGGTAACTGGAGAATTTACAGGTCAGGATAGCCACCAATTCCTCCAATTCTAGACTGCAGTAGTCTGGTAGGAGGGCAAGGTATGAAGAAGAGGGTCGAACCGGAGGCCTTCATAGATGACTTGTATTCACCTGTACTTGGTCAAGACGTGCCAGGGGAAAGGGAAGCCAGGGATATGGTTGGGGAGATTGACGTCTCCACAATTACACAAAATGTCTCAAGGACCAGGGGGCCTGAAAGGAGTTCAATTTCTAAAATTTTCAAGGAATCAAGAGTAACCCCACAGACTCATGTCTCTGTTGCTAGGGAATCTAGAACTAGAGAGAAGAGGCAACAAAATATCATCAACAGATTTTCGGCTGACCACTCAGAGGTCACCAAGAAGGATACACACTGCCAGTCTGCTCAGGGGTGGAGAACTATCTATGATGTTCCCAATCACCTGGGGGCTCAAAGACCCACCCTGGGGTTTGCCTGCCTGCCTGGTCACACTATGGCTTCCAAAATGGAAGGAGCAGAGAGATCTGAAAGGAGTCGACTTTTGTTTTGATTCTGCTAAGGACTCATCTGCATGACCCTTGGCAAGTTTCCTTCCTCAACATCTTCCTCATTTGCAGAGCATCAAAAGCTCTCATTATAGCAATTCCAATCCCATTACCTTCGTCACACTCACTGCCAAAATTAAATAGTGTAACAGCAACTTATCCACTGTAATTCTTCCCGATGACACAATATCCGGTATTTATAAAGTGTTTTTCAATGAAATTGCAGCAGGGACAATTGGATTTTAACATTCAGAGAGAGGGAGATTTGGTCCTCTCCTTCCCAGAGATGATGGCGTGGCGCCTGCGTTGTTGTGGCTGGTGACCAAAGGACCCCATCGTGACCCCAACCAACTGGTAGTGGGGAGCAGAGCAGCCCTCACACCTGCAAGACTACTATGGCTTTTCCTGCTCGGGCCTTCCATTCGTCCCTGCATAGTATACCAGGGCCAGAGAGGCCCTGCATTGAGAGTCACATTCAGTCTTTACCATGACCCTTCTCTGCTCAAACTGATAACCTCCTGCTAGACCTCTGAGAAATCAAACCTATCCTGAGCCAAAATGAATTATGGCCTTGGTGCAAGGTTCAATCTCTGTACCCCAAATGCAAATAGAAAAAGACTTCATGTCCCAGTGTTCAGGGCTGCCTGAATCAGATTGGCTTTAGAGAGAACCAGGGCCAAGAGGCTGCTGGGACAGGATGTGAACAGTTGCCTCCCCACCCCAAACCCTATGGGATGCCAGGGATAAAGGAAGCCTTCTACCCGTAAGGCACTGAGAGAGATTAGAAATTTCTCCCCTAAATTCTAATGCCCCAGAGTGTGACCATTTTACTCATTTTCATACCCATGCTAGCCGTAGCAAAGGGGCTAACTAATTGTAATCTCCTCCCTGGGGCCTTTTAACCTAGAGACTGTTGAAATCCAGAGCTGAGAGTCAAAGAGTCCTAGGGTTGGTAGAGATTGTAGATGCTGACCATTCTTACCCCCACGGATATGCTTTAACCACTGCAACACCAAGGTCAAAGGGACATGGGTTATTTTCCTCCTAATAAATGGAATCATATTTCTCCTTTCTCTAAATTACACATTCTCAGTTGTTTAGTCCTCCTTATAAAATGACACCAGACAGCTGTGTGGCAGCCCACTATCCTTGGCATACAAAGATGAATGAGACAGAGTCACCAGGTAGGGAAATCAGCCAACGCCCTGAGTGCTCTGTGCAACCACATGCCAAGTGCTGCAGGAAGTGCAAGGCGAAGAGTTGTCCATGGCAGCAGGCAGGATCTCAGATGCCCGAGGATCCTTTGCCTGATGCCCAAGCTGGTGCTTTGAGGGATGAATGGGGTTTACCAGATGGACAAATGGGAATGCAGGCATACTAAGCAAAGGAGCCAGCACTGATGCTTTTATTGCTCTTGTCATACATTCATTCAACCAATATTTCTGAGTACCTGCTTTGTGGCAGGATCTACCCTAAGCAGGAAAATAAGAGTGAAAAAAATATAAACCATGCTCTCAGGCAATTTATAGTAAAGTTTTGGATCTAAGCTAAAAAAAAAGTCAGAAGTCAGACAAGAACAACACAGGAAAGAACAAGTGATTTGAGAGCCCACAGGAGGGCACTAAGTCTATGAGAGGAAGCATGAAGTGAGCCAGCTTGGTGAGATTAAAAATTAATAGCCAGAGCACAGAGTCCCCTGGGAGAGTAGAGGGAAATGGGACTGCAGAGACAGGGGTAGAATATGGGAATCTGGGGTTTTATTCCTCAGGCGGGGCGAGGGGTGGGAAGACCATGGTAGACATTAAATAAGTGGGTGATGGTATCCTATTTGTGTTCAAAGAAAAGCACTCTGTGATGGTGCGGAGACCCAGCAAGAAAAGCAAGAGATGGCTCCGGGAGACCAGCAGATTGCTGTGGATTTCGTGGGTCCTGCTTTTCTCCTCTCATGCACCCTTCTATGTCCATTTCCCTCTTTAAGCACAAGGCTGGGATGGAATAAGATACTGCAGGCATGCCTGACCAGTACAGTTTGGCGTTTGAATGCCATGAGTTAGGAATTGTTGTAGATTGTACTCTTCTGTATAGCTGCCTGGGATGCTGTGGTTTTTAGTAACATCACTCTACTGCTTCACATGGGACTTATTGCCTACATCAATCCTGTGTTCAAATGCTGCTCCCCTCATCTGATGTTTATATATTCAGTTCTTGCTACCAAAGTATAGAAATTCCCATTCATTCTTGGCAAATGCCATTTTGTTAGCTCTCCACCTTCATCTAGTCCTGTTCTGACAATGTCTGTGCTGCCTGCCTTTGCAACATCTGAAGATTAGGCTCTCAAGTTGCCATGATGCTTTTATTCAAGCCCTTGATAAAATTTTGAACATTTCAAGAGGAGAAAGGGCAGATGTGCCCTTTATAAATTCAAATAAAACTGTTTTTACAAGCCCTATTTTACCATCATATTGAAAAATACCAGAAGAATCTATTTTTTAAATACCATGTTGAAATCTGGGAAAACCATGGCTTTATCCAGGGATCCTTTCTAAATAAAAGAATGTGCTTCATCTGGCAAAACCTGTTCTTGATCAATCAATCTTGAATGCTAGCTGTTACCCCTTGCTTTTTACAAGGATCTGCTGAAAAGCCTTTAAGCAACTGTTCCAATGGTCATTTCTCAGTCCCCATCTTACATGACCTTTCTGCAGTTACTGACAAGTCACACCCTCCCCACTCTCTGAAACATCTTCACCAGCACCCAGGGGCGTCACCATCCCTGGGCTATCCTCCTACCTCTCTGGCTATCTGCCTTCTCTGTGCTGCTTCCTTCTCTTTTCAACATGTGAACATCAGGATGTGCTCCGGCTCAGTCTGAGGACTGCCTGTCTTTGCCTGTTAGTCTCTCGTTAATTTCTGCTTTCTTACAGGTTGCTCCTAACTTGGGCTCTTCCAGACTCGCTATCTAACTACCTGTTACATTTTGCTTCTTAGACGTCAAATAAGCACCTCCAATGTGGCATATCCAAGAACAAGCCTCTCATCTTCTCCCACGCGTCCCCCCAGTGACCCCAAGGTACTGCTGGAGCCATCCCATTTCAGTTAAGGCCATGTTATTGCTTCTCGGCCTTTTGGCTAAGATCAGTTAATGCCACATCACCAGATGATCAGGCCAAAGTCCTTGGGAAAAACCTGTCTCCTCTCTTTTTCTCTAATCCTCATTCAATCTATTAACAAAACCTCTGAGGATTTCAATGTCTTCGATTCTTCTGGGCTTTAAAATCACTAAAACCAATTTGATAAAGGACATGGTAGCAAAGTAGAAATGGAAAGGACAGTTTCTCTGTCATAGTTAACACCTAACCATTCACCCTGAGCACAGACCTAGGTTTCCTTTTTCTGCGCAAAGCATTAACAAACTTTTTTTTTTTTCAGATATCCTAGGTCAGCCTTCCTATTTCCTTACTCTTACAGCTATACCAGTCCTTCAGATTTTTGTTATTTTTGCCAGCAGGCCTTCTTTCTTCCTTTTGTACGTGTTCTGTTTAAAAACTGAGTAGCCCCTTTTCCCTATTCACCCATGTTTTTTTAACCCCCCGCCCCAACTTTTCTTCCACTGCTCGAGCAGGTGAGATCTCATTCTTGAATGCCTCTCAGTTGGCATTCTCACTTGGTTGATTCCATCAGAGCCATGTTGCCTGTTCCCACATGGACTTCTTGCTGGGAGGGGTTTTCCAGCAGAGACTACATTTCCCAGCCCCACCTGAGACGGGAAAGCTTCTGATTGAGCAGTGCCAGTGGCATGTGTGCAGAAGTGATAGATGTGTATATCTCTATCTTTATATCTACATCTCCATGTCATTCAGGAATAACCCCAAATATCTTTTTCCAGGTTCCCCTCTCCCTCTTCTACAAACTGGATGTCTCCCCTGTCAAGTAAGGCAGTGTCTCTGTCACTCTGGGTGCTTGAGTTGAGCCCTTTGTCAGTTGGATTTTATGGGAGTAGGAATTTATAACATACAAATATATAATACATTGTTTCCCTTTGTTTGAGGACAAAAACCAAAACCATTGCCAATCCCTGCAAGGCTTGACTCTTCCTTCCTGACCAGGCGCATAGCACCCTACCTTCCACTTTTATCATTTTCTCTGCTCCAGCTCTACTGTTTCTTTTCATTGAAACCCTATATTCCTTCCTGCCTCAGGGCCTTTGCATGTGCTGTTCCAGAGAATTTATATTACCATAGCTAATATTGTCATAGTTAAAACAACTCACACATGTTTTTCCATGAGCCCACTGAAATTTCTCTATAGTCTTGACAATCTATTGAACCTGGGGCACACGTTTCTCTTCTCAGCCATGACAAGCTTTCCAGGGAGAGGGGTACATTCTCCCAACCATCTTACTGCTACTATTTCACAAGCATTTCTGCTCTAACCCACTAAGGCCCACACCTTTTTCCTTCATCTCACATTTTGCATACTGGGAGAGAAAAACTGTCTAAAGAATGAAAGGTAAGAACAGTTCTCTAATCAATGAGTCCGGTAAGGGGCAGCTGGATTCTATTAGAAGAGAGAAGAGTAAGAAGAAAGTATTGAAGGAGGAGGCCAGTGTTTTGGTTGTTTGAATTAGGGAACCTGGACCAAGCTCAAGACTATGTACAAAAGTGAAACTTGGCCCTCAGGCTAGGCCAGTCCAGAGGCAGACACTTTTCATTCCTGCTTGCAGGGCAGCTGGAAATTACTGGAAGGCCCTGCAGCCAGTGCCTTTGTGCAGCCTCTATGCTACAGTGGCAACACAATTAACAGCCCTGAAGCAGGGAGAAAGTCAGAGAAATGAGTTCCCAGAATACACAGGCCAGCCGCCCTGGTACCTCACCACATAAGGGAGCTCACAGGAGGGAGCTTTTACAGCACCTACTGGCTATGTGACTTCATTGCCCCCCACCCCCCTGCATACAATGGGAATAGGTTTGCTCTGTTTGGATGTACAGTTGACCCTTGAACACCATGGGAGCTAGGAGTGTCGACCCCCTACAGTTAAAAATCTAAGTGTAAATATTGACTCCCCCAAAACTTAACTACAGTTAACGAGCCGTGCTATAGTAACATTGCTGGGAGACTTGATGGCCACAGACATCATTGCACTTGAGCTACTATATGCTCCAATCCTCAGGTGCAAAACTCTTACCACCGCTGAGCACCCTGCAGTACAAGGGCATAGCTGAGGCTCAGGCAGACACAGCTTCCCTAAGCAGAGCTGGCTCGTGCCTGCTCAAAAACCAGGTGCAGGGCCAGTCCTGCAGCCCATTTATCAGAGGGGAATTTAGAGCATGCAAGGCCCTGGATTAGTGAGTAATCATGGTGCGTGACTGCGCTCTCCCCTCCTACTCTGAGCATGTTCCAAAATTGAAGTTGCAAAGGCCTTTGTAATCATTACTTCGTCTGCTTGTTATAGGAATAAGGAATTAGAATATGGGTTTCTAGTCTTGAGAGGCAAGATGAGAATCTGGCTGGTCTTTGGGCCGCCCACAGGGTTTTCAAGAATTCCACATTCACAGGTCATTTGAGGTCTCATCCTGCGGGTGATTTTGCCCCCACTCCTGCTACCACCTGTCCAATGTGCCACAACAGTTCTCAGGGACCCCAGTCTCTTGAGTGGATTCATGCTCAGCAGACCCTGCTCCTCTATCCCCTGAGCCAAGGATGCTCATGTCTGAGACATCTGTACTGAAGGGGGCTGTGTGCACAGCAGAGAGTTCAGGGCTGGAGAAGAGCTGGTGGAATTGCATGTGACAGGTGTATGAGGTTCCAGGCATGCCAACCTGTGTCCATTTAAGCCAATTCCCAGCACTGCACAGATCAGAAATCCACAAGCCTCTGCTGTGGCTGGCTTGGAAGGTATCTTAGGGTCTGTTTGGAGCTAGAAGTGGTTCCCACTGCTTCATCTGAGCTCAGCACACCAAGTACAAGATCCAGAGTCATAATCCAGAATCTACAGAGCCAGCAAGCTTTGCTGAGTGGGTTTGGCTCTAGCGGGAAGACAGGGAGACTCATTTCTCTCACATGTCTGGAATAGCGCTGTTCCTCTCAGTTTGTCCCTCAGTGACCAAAAGGCATTGATGGGCATGGTGGACCTGGCACTCTATCATCCATGGAATTTGTCCAGCACTGTGCTAGCCCCATCACCTCTGTCCTTCCTGGTTCCCACCTTATGAAAGGACATCAGAAATGCTGACATCAGAAATGGCAAACTAGGAGGCGATTGAGCTCCTGCTCCCCCTCTCAGCTTCTCCACACGGTCTTTGCTCCTGCCTGGTGACTTTGGTGGACCACAAGTAATGGCCCAGTTTTACTCTGCTCTGGATGGGGGATTATTTTCCTCTTGTGGTTGCCCTCCTGGTTACCCGAGTGAATCATAGGGCAGAGGAGGCAAGGTGCGGCCTACAGCCAACTGGGGACAAAGAGCAGCTGCTCCCAGTGCCCAGATTTTTATGGGTTGCCATGAGGGAGGGACCTGCTCCCACATGGATGGAACTTGCCTGGCTTTTGGAGCTCATCAGTGTGACCTGATCAGGATATAGGAAGAAGAAGGAAAGACAGGGAGAGACACATCTTTTTGGCCAGAGTTCCATCAGGTAGTAGGCGCACAAGGCACACTCTGTCCTCCAGGTGCTATTTTCCCAAACAACAGGGGTGAGGCCAGGCAGGGTGGAGGCTGGCCGGTTCAATGCCCCGCAGCTCCCATCCAGTCCCTGGCACTCACACGCACTCCCAGGGCCCAAGGCGGGGTGGCTGAGAGGTAAACCCTAGATGAACCTTCCTTTGTCTTAGCAAACTCAGAATAAAGAGCAACGAGTATGGGGAGCATGCAGGATGGAGCCCAGAAGATTGATCACAAAATTTACATACTGTGGGCACCCCTTTCTCCATCCTCTCCAAATACCCTGGCCCCACTAAGCAAAGACTTCAAATGTTTGCTGAAGAGAAGCTGGTTTAACCCCAAAGTCTTGCAACATTTGCCTTGAGGGCAGGGGAGGAAGTGGCTGGGGTCCCGGATGGTGTGGAAACCCTAGACTCCAGCCGGATGGTGCACCTCCGGGGCTACTCTTGGGCTACTCCCTCATTGTTTTCAGGATGTGGCTGAGTTGGAGTCAGGCACCAGCCACGACCCTCCCTCAAGCACAAGGATAGCACTCGAGGTGTCGGTGTCATGTCAGCTCTCAGGGCATTTCTGCCTCCAGTTATCACTCTGGTCTGAACTTGATGTTCCTTCTCAGTGTGAAGGTTTCCAGGAGACAAGGTCTTGCTACCCAGGTGCCCCTCAGTCCCCAGTCATCCCACACTCTCCAGAGCTGTGCAGGGATGGACCAGTAGCATCAACAAGATGTACTATTGACCGTCATTGGCCTGCCCTATTGATGGACCACTCCCATCCCACCCAGAGTATCCCACTTCTACTCAAGAACAAAGGATCAACAACACAGCTGAACACTTCCACCTAAGCCACGCTGTAGGGCTCAGATCCATTTCTACTCCACGTGAAGGCTTCCCTGTCAACTCCAACGTGCTACCACCTTGTAGTCACGCTATTTAACAACCACACCTCTGCTGGCTTCTGTGCCAGCTCTGGTGCACCTCCTCTCCTCTGCCCTCACGAGACCCTGCACTAGGCACTGGGGGTGATGTGACATGGCACCCCTATCCTTCAGAGCTGTTCTTCCAGTGCATGTGTATATGGAAACAACTATCCCACCTGGTTCCATGAAAGAGAGTCAAAGAAAATGCCATGGGGGTAGAGAAGGAAACACAGCAAGGGGAAACAGTGACTGAAAGGACCTTACATGCTGAAAGTGTTTCACCTCCTGGATCACCTAGGATTTGGATGGCAGCGGTCAGTCTAGGAAAAGACTGTCTGGCAGAAGGACAAAGTGTACAAAGGCATGGAGACTGGAAAGGGTGAGCCGTACATGGTGAAGCACCAGGAGGACGGGTCCCAACCAGGCCTGCTCCTTCCAGCTGGCCCTGGCATTTGGCACATGGCTTCGCTCTCCAGACTTTTGTCACTGGGCAGCTTCTGTCCCAGGTCATCTGTAGGCAGTGAACTTGGGAGACTTCAAGAAAAAGTAGAAGCAACAATATGATCACCTGTTGTTAAATCCCAGGGTTAAGTCTTAGCACTATGAAGCTATTCTCAGCCTCTGCAGCATGAGTTCGATCCCTGGCCAGGGAGCTGCCCACATGGCGCAGCAGACCTCTCCTGACTCGCTCACTGCTCCCCTCAGCAGTATACTACAGTAGATTCACCTGTTCTGCTCCCCACTCTGTCTCTGGTGAATCTTCTCACCCAGCCCCCCACATACACCTCTGGCCTTTACCCCAGTTCTTGCATGCATAAAAAAAAAAAAAAAAAAAAAAAAAAACCTGGTCACCTGGACCAGACTTTCCCCTGTATGGGTAACTCTGCCAACGTGTCTCCTCAACCAATACCAAGATTCCCTCTCCAGGTCTCCACTTTTTGAGGCACAAATGAAAATACTGCCTGTTAAGAGGTGATTCCCAACTGACTACCAAACGCTACTCAGCCATCCCATTTGCTTCTCTGGACACACTAAGGAGCCCTGTGGTTGGGATGAAGCTCAGCCAGGGGCGGGGTGGGCCATGTTGGGCTGACAATAGGACAGCAAACAAGGAGGCTGTGCCCGGGAGGGACTGCCAGGTAGCTGGAGATATCTTCTCAGCCTTCCCGGTTGAAGTTCTGTGCCAGGGCAGAGGGGTGGTTGGGGGAACGACTGGGCTTGGCTTCCCTAAAGAATGAAGTCACCATTGCAACTGAAGCCTGGCCCGCAGAATCCAACCGCACAGACGAGAATTTGTCTGCCTACATCAGAGTCACCTAGGAATTCCCTGGCACTGCCCAGGAGATGCTAACTCAATGGTTCTAGGTGAGTTCTGTGAATCTTTTCATTTTATCAAATATATAAATATACATTTCTTTTAGCAAGCATGCAGAACCCCTAGAAGAAGGCTTGAGATTAGGGAGAACTGGATCCACAATGACTATGCGTAGATCCGCAGTATCTTGGCCTTGTCTGCGCCTCCAGTCGTACTCTGAGTCTGTCCTGAAGATGGCTCCTGTGACTGCCTCACAGACTAGGAACTCCTGCGCTGCTGAAGAAGGAGAGCCTCATGCAAGGGGCAATGCCACCACCTGCTGGTCAATCTAGAAACATCGCCCATTCTCCAGATGCTTGGGAGTAAGAGCAGGAAGCCAGATGCCAAAGCCCCGCCCACCCTCTCGCTCTGCCTTTGAAAGTCCTACTCTGAAAAACTGTAGTGACCCCCTTTCTCCCCCAGCTTCCCATCTTGTGCCTCCTTTGCTGCCTCTGATTTAGGCCTATTTTCCTGAGCATCCGTCAGTTAACAGGCAGATCCTGGAACCTGCTGTCTGGCCCTGAATTCCTCTCAATTTTGTGCATGCTTGAAGTGAGCCAGCTGTGGGCTGGCCCGACAGAAGAAAGCAATGCTGGACCCTACTTTTGCAGAGGGGCTTGAGAAGTAGGAGTGATTTAGGAATATGGATGATTTCTATCTAAGCTGATACCTAGAGGAAAAGCCAGAGTCACCACAGGATATGACAGATTCTAGCAGGACAGAATGTCTGGCTGTTTGCGTGTAGAAACCCAAGTGTTTTAAGTTTCATTCACTTCTTTGCTGCCCAAAAAAGAATGGAATGCAAACATTTCCCTTCAACTATGAGACAGCTTTAAAGATTAAGAGGAAAGGAAATAAGGTTTTCAGTGACTAAAATTAAATTGGGGAGGCCGGGGCGGGGGTCTCAGGTCTCTTGTGGAAGGCTCAGCCTGATGGAAGTAACCCCATCACCAGGGAGGCAGGAGGCAGAGAAGCTCTTATGGCTTCACCCCACTAGGGGCTTTCCTGGTCAGCGTGGGAGAGGCTCTCATCACCACCCCAGTCTGCTCACCACAATGCCCTGAAAAGCACCAAGATCCCAGAGGGTCGGGGACACAAAGTGCCAGGGTGCACTGTGCTTCCAGTTCTGCAAAGGACTTCCAGGTCCTGAAAATGGCGTAGAGGTCGCCCCTAGCCAGTAGACCTGTGAACCTCATGCTGAAGGAGCCCCCATTGGTCTCCATGGTAACCTATGTGCACCCACACCCAAGAACCAGACCTCTGGTTCCCCTGAAGGACTCCAGGTCCTTGACTCAGCCTCGGAGGTAGAGAAATATGAATCCAAACCACAAGGAGGAAACAAAGGGACGCAGCGCTCCTGCTTAGCAGAGATTCCTGCTGGTCACAGAGACAAAGCAGGCGTCCTCGGAATAAGGTGGGAATGGCACACCTGCCACAGAGCTGGTCCATAAAACTGTCTGGGTGGTGGGTGGAGGCCGACAGTGCAGGACACTCTGTAGCTCTGTAGGTTCTGGGATCCTGGCCAAATCATTCCCCCCGCCACACCAGACTGGTTTGTGCCCCCAAAAGTTGTGGGCTTCTGGCTCCCAAGTGTCAGCTCTGCATTGTGCTAGGACCAGCGACAATGGTACCAATTCAGAAGATGTTCAGCTTCTGCTGCTGATCCCTCAGCAAAAAATTGACAGTTTCTAAAGACCAAAACAATAAAAATCCTTCAGTGACCCCCAGGACACTAGAGCTTCAGCATCCTCCTCTCCACAGTGTCACCCACCATCTGAATTCTCTTAAGAGGCTCTCACCCTTCTCATCTAACCCCTGCTTATCTCAAGCCTGCATTGCCATTTTCCAGGTACCCACCACTCCCACTGGGGCTGAGTGAAGGGATTCTGCTGTGCCTTCCACGAGCTCTGGGGTTACCACATTCTTAATGGCCTTAGCACATTCCCAAGCCACCTGCTTACATCTTCATCTGTGTCACAAGGGTGGGGACAACTTGAGGCAGAAACTGTGTGATGATCTCTATTGCTATCACAGCATCGGTACGGCACCCCAATTTAAAGAGTGTTCAGGGAGACTTAGAGAAAATGACACTCAACCTGAGATCTAAAGGATCAGAGTGGGAGTAGAGATGTGGTTTCAAGAAAAGAAAGCATGCCAGCAGGTGCAAAGGCTCTGGGGCTGGAAAGAAGTGGGCGTGTCCCAGAAACATGTTAAGGAAGGACGTTGTGGCTGAACGCAGGGAGCGAGTGAGCAGGGGCCATGGGATTAGGCCCCCAGGGTTCCAAGCCTGGTATAAAGTAGCTGAATGGGCTAAGCTGGATAGAAACATGATCCGGTAACCTCAGCTTCTGTCTTCTCTTTCCCTTTCTACTGTCATTGAGCACAGGCTCTCCTCTGAGGACAGCTCTCTGCAGCCTTCTCAAGTGATGACATATTCTTCTTCCTTTCTGCACCCCTCCTCCCACTGAGTGAGACCATAACTTCCTCATTCCTTCTTGCTGTTTTGGGCCATTCTTCCTGAAAAATGCCCCAGCTTTGAATATCAAATCATCAGCCACGAAGCCTTGCAACACCCATAAGCCCCGCCAACCCCCAATCGCTTCTCTGCACGCCTAAGGATCTGAGCGCTTGGCTCACTCTCACGCTCCCCAGTCCCACCTGTCATCACTTTGGGGCGCATGTACCTATTTTCTCAAGCCCCTGAGCATCACTCCACCAGTGGTCTCATCCTCCACCCAATCTCAAAGACTCACTCAAATGAACAGTCTGAAACCTGACGGCAATAACAACCACGCCTACCCCGTGATCTCAGAGTGCTGCGTCTCCCTCCCTGGCCAGCGCCTCCCAACTGGCCATCTCACTGCGCTTGGAGTCCCAGTGCCGGCCAGTGACTGCTGGCTCTTGTAGCTTTGAACGTGTCCCGCTCCCCTCGTGTCCTCTCCCAACCTGACTCAGCTTAAATCCCAAGGTATATTCCTTGAATTCCTTCATTTTTCATCTACCTTGATCTTTAGCACCCCTCTTCTGTCTCATTGTGTTGTTCGGTAAAACCCTGGTCAATGCCGTGTTGCACCCCCACGGCTGTGTGGGCGGAGGCAAGCACACCAGGTTCCCTTGGTCTGCCTTTAGCTCATGGCCACTAACCTCAAGTGGGCAGCAATGCTGCCTGGCAGTCACAGTCCATTTGCTCTCCCACTCTCCCCGATGGTTTTTTCATAGCTTCCTTCTCTTCAGACCTCACATACCTCCTCCCTGATCCCCCACCCCAGCCCATGACCTTACTTCCTTCTGTATTGAGAAAAAGCAGCTTTAGAAAGAACATCTCCTTATTCTCCCACCTCGACATCTTCCCACATGCCTGAGTCGGTGTCTCTGTCCTGTAACGACCATCTTGTTCCTGTGGATGAGCCGCCAGTGCAGAGGCCTGCACACGCCCTTGCCCTGGGTCCATCCTCTCTCCATTTCTCAAGGACATCACCCCAGCAGTTTCCTCCACTCCCATCTCATCAGTTTTTCTCTCTCTCTCGGGTATTTCCTCCAGCACACATACTATTCCCACCCCTCCATTCCTTCTTACAGGAAAACTCTGTGTGAGCCATTTAGACTCATTACTCCCATTTGAGGATAATTCTCTTCCCTCTTAAATCTACTCAAATCAGCTTTTGATGTCTATGTGGCTACGTCAAATGATCAAGTCTTAGTCCTCATTTCATATGCACTCACACAGCATTTGACACAATAGATCAACTTCGTTCTCCTTGAATCATTTCTTCCCTTCATCTTCAGAACATCATCTTCTGATTTCCCTTCAACAACTTTTGGTCTCTTTTTTATGTCTCTTGATCTAAGCTTCTCAGCTCTCTTATCAACTTCATGTTAGATTGGTCCACCAGGGCTCAGGTTTGGTATCTGGTGTCTCATATAATCACATGACTTTAAATGCAACCCATACATGGGTAACTCTTAAATTTTACACATTTTATATTCTACCAAGAGCTCCATCTTGAAATCGAGATGACAATACCTGACCCAGTGCTGATATCCAATTGTCTCCTCATTGTTTCTCCTGGAAAACATTGTTCGAGACTAATACCCTCCATCTTTACCTCTAAAATCTGCTTCTCCCACACAGTCTTCCTCATCTCAGTTAAGGGGACAGCACCCTCCCAGTTGCTGGGGCCATACTCTTAGAATCAGACTTAACTCTTCTCTTTCATATCCATACCCAAATATACAACCAAACATGTTAGCTTTAACCTCAAATATATCTAGAAATTGAATACTTGTCACCACTTGAGGCTATTCTGGTCCAAACCACCGTCACCTCTCACTCAGATTACTGCACAGTCTCTTTTTTTATTTTCCTGAGTCTACCATTGCTCCTGATAGCTTTCTTAAAACAGCAGCCAGACTGATCCTGTTACCACCTTATTCACAGTAAAAGCCACACTCCTTAAAATGACCGGCAAGACCCTGTATAATCTAACCATAACTTCATATCCTCCTTCTCTTCCCTGGCTCTATCCATTAACAAAGGTCTCCTTGTTCCCCACTTTTTGGGCTTGCTCCAACCTTAAATGTTCTGCACTGGTTCTTCTTTCTCTTGGCTTCTCCCAGATCTCTGCATGTTTTGTTCTCTTGTATACTTCAATATTTTGCAAAAAAGTCATCTTCTCAATGAGACCTAACTCACCCACATAACTTAAATTGCAGTTCCCATCCTTGCGCTTCCCAGTGCTTAACACTGCTGTTTTTTTCATAGCTCTTATTCAATATCTAACAGACTCTATGATTTGCTTACTTATAAGGTTTTTTTTTTTTTTTTTTTTTTTTTTTTTTTGGTGCGGAAGGAGAAGAAGCTGGAGATTTCTAATTTTAAAATCTTATTTCTTTCCCATGCTACATGTTCACCACTTGAGCCAGCACCGAGGCTGTGTTCCTCACGGCCGTACAGGGGCCCAGGAGAATAGACAATGGAGCCGCCACGTTCTGGGATATTGCTGATTGCCATGTGAGAGGGAAGAGGGAGCTCAGGCCTCAAAATGTTACCTGCGAGTTCTGAAAGACACTCATACTTCATTGGCCAGAAGTAATCACACGGTGCCAGTTAACCGCAGGGGCCAGGAAATGAAATCCTACCATAGGCTATGAAGGAGGGAAATGGGAAATATTGGATGAGTGACATCAAACCACTACTAAGCAGTCAACCAACAGTTATTAAACAAACCAGTGAATCCATTTGGGGGAGTGAGTAAGGCCTTTGCATTCAGTAAGGCTTATCTAGTGGAAATTGAGAAAAGGGAAGTGACAGGAAACAGGGGCCAGGATGAATCAGGGAGGTCAGTGTCAGGAAGCCCAGTGTGACTAGCAGAGGTCAGCAGAGGCCAGTGCAAGAGGGGTAATAGTGACTAAAGACAAAAAGGGGGGAAGTGGATGAGGCACCCCTTACTTCAGGTGCCCCACCAAACCCAGGGTCTGCTCCTGCGAGGCTGAGGGGACTGGCTGGCACCTAGGCACTCTCACCTGATGAGGCTCCGTCACAAGCAGATGGTGGCTACATTTTATTCTGAATGCAAGATTTAAATTTTCATCTTGTTCATTTTACACAGAAGGACATAATCTGTCTTTTCCACATTTCACATAAAATTTGAAATTTTATGAGATAAAAATGTGTAAAAGGTGCCTTTACATTTTTTTATCACCTATAATGTTGCTTGTGTTTCTCTCTCCACCCTTCGCCCACACCCACAGCATGGGTTTGACAGAGGTTTCCCGGGTCCTTCCAAAGAAGAACCAGGCCTTCTGCCGGGTGTGAGCCGGACCAGTCCTCAGTTCACCCCGGCCGGGAGAACCCGCAAGCACAGAGTAAGATTGCGTTCCAGGCGCGGAAAGGGAATTTCTTTCAAGAATCCTGGCTTCACGCTCATGGCTAGAGCATTCTGAAGAAAGGTTCTCTCCAGTTCTGTTCAGAGCGGCCTTGAAAAAGGAAAGGGGAGGTGTTCGTTTATGGAAACCTCGAGCGCCTCTCCCCATCGCCCGTGAATTACCTCTGTGTTCAGGCAGCCCAGCTGGACAGCTGCGAGGAAAGGCGTGTGTTTGATGGGGCCTTGGAAAGAAAAGGCCCCTTGTACCCTGGCCAGCGACTGTAGCGTGTGGCCCAGGAGTACTGGGGAGTCAGGAGCCCCACTCCACGACCCCCTGAGGCCCAGGCCAAGATCTCAGCGGCAGTGGTCAAGGGAGCCAGAGGGGGCGCCAGAGATCAGAAGTTTCCAGCCCCGCAGAGCAGCTGCAGAGCCAGGAGGGGTGAGGGTAGGGGAACATGGTGTGAGATTCCCGATGGTGGCTCGGCGCAGTCACTCCCTCGTGGCAAACTCAAACATCCTTAAATGACCAACTCAAAAGACATTTCTTGAAAATACTCCAAACTACCAACACACAGTACAGGTAATCGTAGCCTTTAACAACATAACTGACAACAGTGGTTACCTAAGGGTAAGGTGAAGGGGAGTGGGAGGGACAGGGAGAGGACGGCAATTTGATAATAGTAGAAATTTGATGGTGGGTGTGGTGTGATATAAACATTTATGAAGATGTGAAGTTATAATCCTGAGAGACTTACATAGTATTGTTAACCAGCGGTACATCAATAAAAAATGGAAAGTAAATGAAGACATAATATTAAAAAGAGACCTTTCCAAAGCCCAGGCAAAGCCACTTCCTCCTTGTCACCCCACCATTGCGGCCCGCAGGGGGCTGTCCACGATGGCCCTGAATTCCCCAGCCCCTCAGAGTTGCAGAACGGGCCTGGGTCTTCCCGGTCGGTCCCAGGCAGCCCAGTGCCTGGCCCAGCAGTGCTTCTCTCTGTAGGGGGGCCTGGAATCATGGAGGGGGGAGGGGTTGTCAAGATGCAGATTCTGGCTCAACCTGGAGGGTGGCTCTGAATCCTCACCTTAAAACACATCCCCTTGTTATTCTCACACACAGCTGATTGGTACAAAAGACAGTGCTTACAAATGTTTCTGACCAAGAATCAAACTACCAGAGTAAGAAAATACAGTTTTCATGGCAACCCCTTCCCATGTATGTATATAAAAGTATTGATAAAGGGTCCTCCCTTGTGGCGCAAAGGGTTAAGTCTCAGCACTATGAAGCTATCAACAGCCACTGCAGCCATGGAACTAACCCACATGGCACAGCAGACCTCTCCTGTCTCTCCCACTGCCCCCCTCTGCAGTGTATTTCAGTCAATCTGCCTGTTCTGCTCCCCACTCTGACTCTGGTGAATCCTCTCACCCCCCTCCACCCTCTCCCCACACCTCTGGCCTACACCCCAGTTCTTGTATGCATAAATAAATCTTTTTTTAAAAAGCATTGATACAACAAAAATTGCAGCAAACTAAACTTTTCCTTACCTGTATGAGACACTGTGATACAATGTAGTCCTTTCTGTTCTGTTCTACTCTCTCCTATTCAAACGATAATGTTGGTTGAGTGTCCCTAAAGCAATTCCCCATCCTAGCCTCATACTGGGTCCTGCATTTTGAGAAAAGAAAAAAAAAAATGACCATCACATGCTCAAGACATGTTCAAAGAATGAATAAATGAAAGACAGGACAAATAAATGAATACTGTATCTCACTGACTATAAAATGGAGAGAGTCTAACAATGATTTCTGAGATCTCTTCATTTAAAATTCTGAAATCAGAAGCTGCTAGCTCAATTTCCAACAGCTTCCCCAAACCCCAGGGCTCTGGCAGTCTGTAGTTAAAAGGACCCCCACTGCTAGGAGAGTTCAGATGGTTTTATTTCAATTTGTTCATTAACTAAAGACATTAGTGGCCCTCCCCTTTAATCTCCCTAGGCTTGGGACCTGCCATCTTTGAGCCCAAAAGGACCGGCAAAAGCAGAAGGTAAACCTAGAGTAAAAAAGATTGCTGGGTGTGGTGTCGTGGTCTTTCCTTGCCCTCTGCAAGCACCCATAGTTGAGGTGGACTGTGAAGGAGTCTCTGACCTAGAAGGGGTGCTATCACCGTGGCCTAGGAAATGTGCTACTTGGCCAGGGGAGAGTGTCTACTTTTGAGTGTTTGGCCAATTGTACTCAGAGGGCCCTGAAAACCTCAATTTCCACCCTGCTGCTTGCAGCTCATCATCCTCCATGAGGGCCAGGAACATTAGTGTCCTCTGGGAGGCCCCCCACAGCACAGGGGGCTAGTGTGCCGCAGGGCTACTTGGGAAATTGAGAACAACAGTAATGGGATGTGGTTGGTGGCCCGTGGTAAATCAGTCTGATAAGTTGCTCTGGGGAATATTTTAAGTGCTACTCTCTTTATCCCACCTCCCCTCCCCTACCACCACTAGTCCAACCTCTTTTGGAGAGAAATACATGATAACTAAGGGTCCTCTGGCCTGGACACGCATACCCACATAGCTATACCACCTGCAGTTCATTTCAGGGGCTCTAAAGACAGACTTAGGATCTGAATGAAGCCTGTTCCAGACTTCCAGACTCAAAAGCCCAGAGGGATCTCAGCCATTCACCTCCTTCCCCTGAAGCCACAGCCACAAAAACACCAAGAGGGGCAGAACACCTTGTTTCCTAGATCACACTCTGAAAACTCTTGTTCAGAAAAGTGTGTTAGGTGTCAAAGCTGCCTGCTGGGCCATGGGATATAAAAGAGCCCCGCAGGCTATATCTTTGCTGGAAACAACAGCATCAGTACCAATGATGGCAGCTCAATTTTCTGGAAACTTACACTGTTCCAAATATGATGCTAAGTTCTTTACCTAGAGTATCTTATCTAATCCTCCCAGATCTCCATGATGGGGCAACTGTCATGATTTGCCTTTCACAGATGAGAAGTCAAGACACAGAGACATTAAGGAGTGCCCCCCAAGGCCACACAGCTAGTGAGCAGTAAGATTCAAACCTAGTCCTAGGATCTTGCTATCCATCAGTATATTTTTTGGCCATGTAGGAACATCTCTGATTTTAATGTCCTGAGCATCAGCCTAGTAAAGGCACATTAGCCTCAGTTGGGTACACATTCTGGACCCAGAGTCTCAGATCCTTTCAAATTGAACCTTTCTGGGAACCAGCTCTGGAAGGTGGAGATGTGTCCCAAGCAGAGCTGGCATCTGGATAAATAAGGAATAAAGCAGTCTCCCTGTGCTCCCACCCCTGCTAAATGGTCCTAAGAATTTTTTTTTTTTTTTTTTTTTTTTTTTTTTTTTTTTTTTTTTTTTTTTTTTTTTTGGTCCTAGGACTCTTTGAGCTGATGACTGCTACAAAAAATTCTGGAACTTCCCTGTTTAAAGCAGGGCTCTGAACAAGTGGGTAGTAAAATAGGGGAGATGGGAGTACTAGCTAAATTCCCTCCCCTGATCAGCAGGGAGCTCACCTGGGACAAGGGGCATGTGGCGTGTCAGGGAAGAACTGCAGGTTCTGCCCAGTGGGAGGAATGAGATGAGCAGGAGGGATAGGGCCACCTGTGGGAGGACTGAGCAACCTCTCTGAGAGGCTGGGGGTGGAGTGGAGGGAAGGGGGAGGACAGGAAAGAGGGAGGGAGGCGGGAGCAGGGGAGGACAGGAAAGACTTGGGCAGTGGGACAGGGCAGCCCTGCTGCATTTCCCAGGCTGCTGTCCAGACACAGCAGAAGGTTGAGTGTGTAGCTCTGGCCCCACCTCCCGAAGCCCTCTCTGTAGCTGCTGGACAGGGCGCAAGAGCGTGAGACGGAGACACCATCTCTGCTGATTTACCAAACTCTGCCCTAGGAGGCCACTGTGACAGAAGCCAGGGCAGGGCCCACTTGCTGCCTGCCTTTCCCAGGTAAGCAATGCTTCATGCTAAACAAGGGGAGCAGTGCAAGACTGTGGGGAAAGAGTGGGCAGGAGGGAGTCTGGGGTGGGCCCGGTACAGTCTATGGAGGAAAGAAAGCAGCAGGACACGGAGAGCGGGGGGGCGAGCAAGTCCCGATCCAGGCTTCTGCAGTGTCCATCCAGGAGAGTGCACGGAGACTTGTGGAGGAGGTGGTGGTGGGAGCATGGGGGAAGTTCCAGGAGAGGTTGTGCCTCAAGGCATCAGTGTTTGGGAAAGCAGAGGGGCCACCACATGGTGCAGGGGATCAGGAAAATTGCTGGAGACGTGCCAGAAAATCCAACTCTGAAACTTGGCCTTTTTCTCAGACTGTGTGGTGATCGAGAGAGAGCCCCTGGCAGCTCCAGAAGCAGGGCCTATTCGTAGGTGATATGGCCACAGACAGAGGAGGGATGTCCCAGCCAAATAGGCCATTCGTCAGGCTGCTGAGATATTAGCCTGCAGAGGGCTGCGTGCTGCCCCCACACCGCTCATCTGTGGCCTCAGGAGTGGGGAGGAGAGCTGGGCTGTGTAGAGTGGGGTTCTGTGAGCTGGGGGGGGGGTGGGGAGCAGGTGAAGAAAAGTGATCTGTGAACAGTTCCACATAAACACAAACATATGTTGTCTCAGTACAAAAAGAATGCCCTGAAGAAGTCCGTTTCAATCAAATGCAAAGTCTCTTCCTGTCCCTGCTGGGGAACATTGTCCCTGAGGGGGCCTGCTGGCCTGAGCGGGTCAGAGTCAGGTGGTCAGGCTGTGTCCTCTCTGTTAACTGCACACACCATCCCCTCTCTAAGATGCGGCCACATTGGGACCTGCCAAGTGAAGAAGTATGGGAGTAGAAGTGTTCTCAGGTTTCAGGGTGCAAAGGAACATGAAACACTGAGCCTAGTTTAGGACTTCTGCACCCAGGTAGAAAGTGAGGCTTCCTCCCCAGGGTACCCCCTCCACACACAGTAACTGGGCTTCTGGTTAGGCAGCAGCTGGGGGAAGGATGTGTGAGGAGATGGGGAGCAATTTAACAGGACCTGGCCTGATTGTGGAAACCCAGACTGATAGGACTGTCCGTCTAGACCCCCCCCCTCCCATCTAGAGGCCAGCTGGGGTGCAGAGAGCTCCCACAGGAGTTACTGGGCACCAGCCTTTGAGGGCCAACAGCCAGCGCACAAGGGCTTCCACAGACCAGGTGGTGAGTAAACGCCCCATTCTTAGGCTGTAAGAACCAAGGCCTAGCGGTGCTGATGTGCAAGTATTCAGCGACCCAGAGACATCTGTCCAATGCATGGACACATCTCGCGGGGGGAGAGGGGGTGACACAGTGCCTCCTGCCTTAAAGGAACACACTGGAGCCAGACCAGGTGCAGAGATGGCTCTCCCCACCCCCTCCACCGTCCTCCCCTTCGCTACCCCCCACCCCCACGCCAAGACTGGAGAGAGGAACTTTCCAAAAGCAAACACTCAGTGACTCACACCCTTGACCACCCAGGGCAGGGATCTGTGCTCTAGCCTTGCTCCCTGGGAGGGCAATTTGGGTCAATAAGAGCAGGGAGGAGCCCAGGGGTGAGGCTCCACAGCCCAGGCTCCTTGGCCCAGAAAACACATGGGCTTTGATGCCTATGGAGAGCAGGGGCCTCCCCCCAGGGTGCTGCGGCTGCTCCTGGGCAGGGCCCAACTCCGCAAGCCTCAGTCTGGAGGCTGCTTTGGAGGCAGCACGGCTCAGGGTTTAACAGAATGGCCTTGAAGCTTAGAGAAACCCCCGTGGCAGCTGCTGTCCAGGAGCTGTGTGAAGCTGGCCAGGTGAGTTAGCCCTATTTAGCCTCAGTTTCCTGGTCTATAAAATGGAAAAGAAGAATATCATTATAATGGCCTGTTCTGTAATATCTGCCATGCTCTGGGGTTCTCCAAAGGTTCCCTCTGGACCACAGCAAACTCAGCCCTCTGGTCAGAAATTGCCCTCTGCCTCCCTGAGAGCCCCTCATTCCAGCCACACCTGTGACATCACTCACTCACACAGATAATCCTCCCCAGCCAGGAAGGCTTCCACTATGTCATCAAGCTGAAATAAAAGAAAAAGCACAATGGTTCCCTCCTCTCAGGTCTTTCTGTCAAAACCCTAATGCCATGCTTCTCCAGTCAGGGTATGTGCATCCGTGCAGGCATATGGGGGGTTGCCAGGAATACATGAGACCAGGATTAAAAACTGAGACCAGGATTAAAAACTGAGACCAGGATTAAATATTGTTGAGGAGATGGGGGTGGGAGGGGTGGGAGGGTGTTAAACACTTAAACTGAAGGGAACTTCAAACTCTGTTTTTATGTTAAAATAAACAGGAACTACGCATTCACATGAATGTTTGAGATGAAGCAGTATTTCAAAAACAGTTCAAGCTTTCAGTGGGCATGCCCTTCTCCCCAGGAGCTAAGGAAGGACCCCAGCAGTGAAGGGCTCTTCATTGCAAAGGCTTCTTGTGCAAAGGCTTAAGCAGTGAGTGGTGGCTGGGCTGGGTATCTTCTTGAGAACATGCAGGTGTCTTTCTGACTGACCCCCATTCTCCCAGAAGAGGCTTCTTGTCTCTGGAAGAGGTGGCCCCCACAGCCCAGCGCCTGGGAGGTAATCCCGCTGACACCATCACAAGATGGCAGGCTAGGGGCAGGGAAGCAGCCTGGTGTCCTGGAAGGGGGATGTAAGAGTCCTGGGGAGGACCAGACCTTGCCTCCACCAGCTCACCTAATTTTCCCTTGTGCTCAGAGCATGCACCCAGCTAGCCGTTGAGGTTTGAGTACCCCAACCTAGCAGGGAACAGCTGGCATTCAACTAACGTCCTATTGTTGCCCTTCCTGACAACACTACCTGCTGTGTCTTCTAGCAAGTGGAACCCCCAAAGAGATTAAGGATGACAGGGTGGATGTTTCAGCAGAGTCCAGTTCCTTCCTCTGTAAGGCGCAACAATATGGCCGTCACACATATCCATGGCAACAGATACGGTGAGAGCCTGCTCCCGGTGGCCATGAAGGTGATTAAGCACATTCTTAGTGATTTCTTCTTCAGTTCCTTTTTGCAGGTATCCTGAGCCCAGCAAAGGTCCTGTCTAGAAGGAGCAGGAACAGAAGTGCCTGAAACCATGGCCCAGATGGACCCCCAAGACAGGTGGGGTGCAGTGTCTCTTCTCTGCAGTTTGACTGAGGAGGCTCATGCCCCTCAGATGCTGAGCATGAACTTGGAGAGTGAGGATGAGGACGGTGGGGAGGCAGGAGTAGGAGGAGGCGGTGGCAGTGACCTTGATCCCAGAGGCAGCACCCAAGTGACAAATGACCATCCCAGTTTACCATGGCAATACTCACCTGGCAAGGAGGAAGAGAAATTTTCTGACTCTATTAGTGCTGAGTGTTTTGGAGGAAACCTAATGCCGATGCCTGGGAAGAAGGCCAGCCGGGAAAGTGATGAGTCAAAGATCCCGCAGACCAAGGCCTCCCCCAGGGCAAGTGCGGTTCCAGGTACCCTCCCCAGCAGCCTCTCACACAAACTAAGTCAGAGGCAACCTCCTAGGGACACATCACCTACTGATGGTGATGATGGAGACTGGAGGGCAAACGTGCTCGCCAACACAAGCAGCGCACGCAGCTTGCCTGGTACAGGAAGGTATTTCTGTGCACAGAAAGGTGGACGCGCATCTCCACACAATTCCTCTCAGGTGTGTTTCCCCAAGCCTGGGGGCAACTGGAACCTTCTCTCGCAGGAGACACATACGGCAGCCCAGAGGTCGGCCACCTCTGCCAATCTGGCAGGGGCTGTATTGACCAAAGCACAGATGAGGGCCTGGAAGGGCCAGAACCCGGCAGGCACAGGTCAGAGTGGCCAGGGGGAGGCAATTGCCTACCAGTGCTTGCGGGAAGGGCGGGTCTTGCAGAAGTCCAGTAAGCCGCTGAACCCAGCCCAGACTCGGGGCACCAAGCCTTACGCCTGCGAGCTGTGCGGGAAGGCTTACTCTCACCGCGGCACGCTGCAGCAGCACCGGCGCCTGCACACGGGTGAGCGACCCTACCGGTGCCCCTTCTGCGACAAGGCCTACACCTGGTCCTCAGATCACCGCAAGCACCTCCGCACCCACACCGGTGAGAAACCCTACGGGTGCGCGGACTGCGGGAAGGCCTTCGTGCGCTCCTCGGATCTGCGCAAACACCAGCGCAACATGCACAGCAACGACAAGCCCTTCCCATGCACCCAGTGTGGTCTGACCTTCAACAAGCCCCTGTCGCTGCTGCGCCACCAGCGCACGCATCTGGGCGAGAAACCCTTCCGCTGCCCGGCCTGCGACCGGGAGTTCGCAGCAGCCAGCCGGATGATGGAGCACCAGCGCGTGCACTCGGGGGAGCGGCCCTTCGCCTGCCCCACATGTGGCAAATGCTTCACCAAATCCTCCAACCTGCTGGAGCACCAGACGCTGCACACAGGCCAGCGGCCCTTCAAGTGCGCAGATTGCGGGGTGGCCTTTGCGCAGCCCTCACGCCTTGTGCGCCACCAGCGCATCCACACTGGCGAGCGGCCCTTCCCCTGCGCGCAGTGTGGCCAGGCCTTTGCCCGCTCCTCCACCCTGAAGCGGCACCAACAGATCCACTCTGGGGAAAAGGGCTTCCTCTGTGCTGAGTGTGGCAGGGCCTTCCGCATCGCCTCTGAGCTGGCGCAGCACATCCGGGTGCACAACGGGGAGAGACCCTACCAGTGTGAGGAATGCGGCCAGGCCTTCACCAGATCCAATCACCTCCAGCGACACCAAGCCAAGCACAGGTGCAAGAAGGAGCCCATTCCTGATTGTTCTGACGAGTGAGGGATCCATCAGAAAACTCTCAGGGAAGGTGAGGACACTCTTAACCTCAGTGCCTGGACTCCTCTTCATGACTGAGCCACTGACATGGTACCACCAACTAGACTCACTGGTCAGCCTGTCCTCCTTGGTGGTGACCAGCCATGTATGTGGTGGTCCGTTTGATTTGCTGCTTGACCTTTCCAGCGCACAGCAACTGGAGGCTTAGCACCCAGGTATATGGTTTCTTTCTTTTGCATCTCAGACGCCATATTTAACTAGAAAAGGTTGAGAGAGAAGCTCTAGACTCAACTCCCTTGGCTGCAGGATCTCAAATCAGTTGGAAATTATAGAATTATATACTGGATCCTGTCATGGGCATAGTAAGGAAAAAAAAAATGTCATGTCCTACCCTTAAAGTCACAGACAGACACTGAGAAGGCATGAGCCAGAGAAAAGGACTTTCCAGTGTTTACATGCATAAAGAAAACCCCAGAACCGTCACTATCATAGATTCTTCCAAAGCTACAGAAAAGGACTTTCCAGTGTTCACATGCATAAAGAAAACCCCACAACCATCACTATCATAGATTCGTCCAAAGCTACAAAGCTCCACTGGTAATAACTCAAATCCAGCCAGCTAGCCCATCTTTCTCCTTTCCTATGGAAATGACTTTACCCTTGGGGGATGTCTTTATAAGTTTTGGCTTTGAAGTAAAGACCTTTAACATAAAGACAAGGGAGATTTATGCCCTATGTTTAGGAGACAGTTACTCTGATGTCTGAAACAGCCTGAGCACCTGCTAAGGAATGCTGTTCCTCTTCACAGTGGCTTTGTAACTGGAGCTACCCTGACTCTCACACACAAAATGCACATGTGCCTCCTCTCTGGACACCTCTTTTCTTGTCCCCACCCTGGGAGCTTAAGTATTAAGTGATATTTACTGAGAAATCTTCCCGCTATATATAAATTTCTCCACTTAGGCTTAATATGGTTCAGGGAAACTTTCAGTTCATTTAATTGTGCCGGGATCTCTAACTCTGATTTCAAGTAAATAACACAAAGTAAGCTTTTGCTGAACTGCCAGTTTACTTGGCTGTGTTTCAAAGTCTTTAAAAACCAGGTTGAAAATCTATGTGACTCACAGTTATGCTCTAGTGAAGTTACTGGAAATTTGTTTTAACAACAAGTATTCTTAGTATGTATCGATATATACATTGATTTTGTATAGTTTCAAGTCAGTAGTTCTTAGCCTTATATCTCAACTGTGAGGAATCTATGACTTCAGAGGAAGAAATGGTAGTCTGTATTGAGGATATCATTAATATATTCCTAAAATCATCAAAGGGTGCCAAATCTGAATTTCTTTTGGATTTTACCTGATTGCAATCCAGTGTGACTGCTAAATGACATTCACCTGCTTGATACAAAGAGAAGTGATATGTGTTGACATGCTTTGTTTAGTAAAGGTAACCTTAGAGAAAGAGGTTTGACTACATGCATGATAGTTTTCTATATTAAATCCCTTAAGTACAGCTACATGTCCAAATGAGTTAACGTATTGTTGCATGACCGAGAAGCACCCAGGGTCCCCTAACTGTTAAGGATGCACGCTAAAAGGGGCTCAGCCATCTCAACACAAAGCAAAGGGAGCAGATCTTTAAGAGATCTTTAAAATAATTGGTATATACAGAGAATAAAGAAAGGATATTAACCCCCCAAATTACCCCTTTCCTTATGGGCAAATGCCCAAACAGGGTTGGCAGGGTTGTTGGTGCCAGAAAACTTGCCACAAGTCTAAGGTAACTTCTAGCAGGGCACCACGAGAAAAGAGTTAGGCAGGTCCAGGTCCCAGAGAGCTGGGACTGAAGGAGAGATTTAGAATTCAAAATATCCCAAACAATCCACCATGAAGTCTAGACAGTTGCTGCCCCCATCTCTGTCAAGAACTAGGAGCAGCCCACCCCATGTGTGTCTCACCCACATGTCTCTTCCAAGTATCTCTTCCAAGTGTCTCCTCCATGTGTCTCTTCTTAGCCTCCTCAGAAATACCAGGGTACAAGTCAGAGATGAAAAACAATGCCCCAACCCATATGAGCTTGCTAACTCCACACCTAGTTCTCAGCAACCCCCCACTCCTTTCGGGAAGTCAGATTCATGGCAGGCTGGGACTTGTAATCCAAGGTCACTGCATGTAAATGGGGGCAGGAAAGCGGCACCTCCCCTTCATAAAAGTATAACTGTAACAAGCTGGTTCTGGGTCTAACGCAAGAGCAGTGGTTTGGTTCTTAGTCCATTCCCATCATCTATCCAGGATATGAAGTTGGGCTTCAGCTTCTGCATTGGCAAAATTGGAATTATTAACAATGGGGTAATAGAAGGTGTCATCCTATCAGAAGAATTTGATTATTGCAAAGGTATTAGATTGGTAGAAGTCATAAGAATCAACCATAAACTTGTGACTGTGAACAGAGGAAAAGCTAATATATATTTTTTCTGGGTAATCAAGAAAATAAAGACTGAAGTTATGCTTTTTCTTTGTATTATTTTTTAAATAATGGTTTTTAGTACAGTTTTTATTCGTTTAAACTTTTGGTTTGGTTCTATAACTTTTTTGAGGCAGCTCTTAGAATGAGATAGAAATAATGTGTGCTGGGCCTCCCCCGTGGCACAGCGGTTGGGCGCTGCGCTGTGAAGCTGTCAGCAGCAGCGACGCGAGTTTGACGCCTGACCAGGGAGTTCCCATATGGCATGGCACACCTCTCCTGCTTCGCCCACTGCTCCCCTCAGCAGTGTAGTTCTGTCGATCTGCCTCTTCTGCTCCCTGCTCTGTCTCTAGTGAACACTCTCGCCGCCCCACACCTCTGGCCTGTACCCCAGCTTGTACACACAAATAAATAAATCTTTAAAAAAAAGAAAGAAAGAAATTATGTGTGCCGTTAGCCATATCACTTGCTGAACCAGAGCTTTGAAAATTGACACAGGTGTGCAGTGCATCTTGGAGCTTGTGATTAATATACAGCCAGGTTAAATTGGTGGTTAAATTCTATCATTAGTAAACACACAATGTAAGAGTAAGAAAAACAGGAAATTTGAATGAGACCACAATAGATCTACTAGAATACCTCCTGATTTGGAGATGGTGGACTCAAATTAACAAGCATATTTTGATGAGGTTCTATAATCTCATTCTACAGATGATATGCAGACTCTAGGTATAGCTTTCAGGTTAGTCCACCACTGAGTAGAGAGTGAATATACATCTTGTTAGTAGGCAGAAAAACTAGATTAGCTTGTGCTGGATTTGGAGCTGTACACTGTATTTCTGGAATGTAAGGGAATATGATATAATTATAACAGCAGTACTGCTATTAGATATCTATCCAAATAATATGAAAACTCTAATACAAAAGATTAATCTTCACCTATGTATAATGCATTATTTTCCATAATTGTTAAGTCATAGAACCAACCCTAGTGCCCTTCAACAGATTTGGAATATATATACTCAATGGAATACTACACAGCTGTGAAAAAGATAAAATTGTGGTATTTGAGATGAAATGGATGCACCTTGAGTGATCATGTTAAGTGAAATAAGTCAAAAAGTGAAAGGGACATACCAGATAGTTTCATTCACCTGTGGAATATAAGTAACAGAAAGTTATACACAGGTAAAAAGTTATACACATACAGTGTAAATGAATCTTGAACTCAGTGAAAGAATATAATGATTAACAGAAGGAATAGGGGAAAGGGAGAGGGGGGTTGGAGAGGGAGGTAGATAGAATATTGGTATGGGTGGCTTGTAGAGGGTAAGTAGAACATGTGAACATATGGAAGAACAAAAATGTAACCTCAAAAATTAAAATAAAAATTAAAAAATATTTTTAAAAAGAATGAATATACAATCACCTTGCCCTTTAAAATTATTTAAATATGAATCATTATAACTGATAATTTTCAGTGGGCACAGATTATTTGATACCACCAATAAAAAATTTTAACTTACAAAAGCATTACAATGTAATACATTGGCTATATATTTTATATATATATATATATATATATATATATATAATAAACTGAATATCTAATATACTGAAGAGAAACTCATCAATCCTTTAGTACATACCACATAATCAAGTCACATTTTTCAAGAAAATTGTCCTACTCTTTTCTTCAAAGTTCTTGCTACTAGATACTGAGGGAGGGGAGCAATCTCATAACTGTAGTCACACGTCACTGGACCAGAGAGTGGGGCACAAGTGGATGGCAACAATACGTGGAGTAGGCAAGAGAACCCAGCTGTAGGTGACTTGGCATAAATTCTACCCGAAAAAGTCTACTTGAAAAAAATCAATGCTAGAATATCGGTTATCCTGATTCATGTTGTCACCCCAAATAATACTTTTTTAGCTTTCTATAAACCCATTGCATATCACAGCAGACAATCTTATGTCCCTGTTATATAACTAGAAAGCAGAATGGGGCCTTCTTTGTGATAAAAAAATTGAAAGTTTCTCTTTGGACTAATGCTGTTTCCATAGTTTAGTTTGCCAAAACAACTTAGATATACCCAGTAAAAATGCTCATTTATAAGTTTCCACTTAATTAAAGTTCCCCTGAGGTATTTACAAGAGTCTAAAAATGCCTGGATCCATATCCTTTAGATAATAATGATAACAGCTCACACTACATAGTGTTATTGGGTTCTGGAGCTCCTTGAGAAATAGAAATAATGGAGACTTTAGTCTCGCGGGTATCAAGCAAGAATTTATAAAAGCTTATGCAAGTCAGCATAATGGGATCAGCACAAGGTACAGCATCTGTATGATTGCTTCTTGAAAAAGAGGCAGAGGCTTTATTTAAATAGTTTTAAGTCAGCATAATTGAAAGGTTGTGGTCCTTTGTTCTTTCCATGAGGTCATTCCATCTCTTCAGCTTTTAATCTCCCCATGCCTAGGACCTAAAGTTGTTAGCCTAGAGGGTTTGTTAATGGTGAGAACTTTATTTTATCTAAAGTATGTACTGGAGAGGGCTTCCTTCTTAAAGATAGGTAGGGTCACTATCAAAGTGTGAGTACATGATCTTGCCTTGCATTTTCAGTGGAGAAAATACTATTTTCTACTTTCTAATAACTTGGTCAGCCTCAGCCTGAGTTATTGTCCTGTATCAGGGAGCATCCCAAGACTCACCAGACCCTATCTACTGCTTGATACAATAATACCCATTGTACCAGAAACTGTTCTATGAGGTTTACATATACTGATTCAATTTTTGAAGCAAACTTATGGTGATTATTATCCATACTTTAAATCTGAGGAAATCAAGGAACAAAGAAGTGCCCAGTGTCATAGCTAGAAAGTAGTGTTACAGGGAATCTCCAGGGGAAATGTCATGACTTGGTTGTGAGTCTTCATCCACACACTTAAAAACTCAGGACAAGACCCGAAAGCAGACACAGAGAGGGAAATTTTTTAAAAAGGTTTATTTACAAGGGGAATGGGAAGAGGGAGGAGAGAGAAAGATTAATTGGTCAACATGTCCTACCAGTACCACCATCTGAGCTGAGACACCAGGGTGCAAGTTGACAGCCTGAAAAGCAAGAGAGCCCAAGTTTGCATGTATTCAGTATAAACCCAGCAACACCAGCACCCCCATTCAGGAAGTTAGAGCCATGGCATGCTGGGAGTTGTAGTCTTTGGCAACTGAGAGCTCTTCAGATGGAGATAGTAATGGAGTCTGTAAAAAACATCAGGGGGTAGAGTTCATCAGGATGTCACTCACTCGCTCAGTTTATTACTTACTCCAGTGGTATCAAAATAATGATTTAGATTTGCTGCCTCCAAAGACTCTGTTATTAGCTACTGCGCTAACCACCCTGTTTGGTACATAGAAGAATACTCTGCAGTACTTGATGACATGCATTTTAAAAGTCAATGATTATAATTTCAAGAGGACAAAAAGGTTGAAATGCAGCATAGTGGGAAGCAGGACATGACTGGAAAGACTTGTGAATTACTTAAGGACAGGTCTGGGAGAGCCTAGGTTGGCAGCTCTAAACCATTAATTCTGTTAAAAAAAAAAATCACAAATTTAGAGGTCGAATTAGCTTTTAAATGATTCATGCACAGGTAGCATATTCAAGAGCTTACACAAAATAGAAGGATTTTATGGACAGAAAAAGGTTGGCACAAGATGTCACTATAAGTGGAATCTAAAAAAGTCAAACTTACAGAAACAGAAAATAGAATGATGGTTACCAGAATCTGGGGGGTAGGGGAATTGGGGAAATGGTGATAGGACACGGGAAACATTGGCCAGTGGATACAAATGTTTTTTTATAAGATGAATAAGGTCTGACGATCTAATGTAAAACATGGTAACTATAGTTGAAAATAATATAGAACGACTGAAATATTCTAAGAGAGTGGAACTTAAATATTTTCATTAAAATAAAAGGTAAATCTGTGAGGTGATAGGTATATGAATGAACTAGATGGATGGAGAATCCTCTCACAATGTTTATGTGTATCACCTCACCACAATGTATGCTTTAAATATCTTATAATTTTATGTCAAACATACCACAATAAAGCTGATTCTTTTAATAAAAATTGTTTAAATAAAAAATATGCCAACAAGTTCTTTGACAATCCTCCCATCAAGAAGTGGGCCCAGGGCCTCCCTGGTGGCGCAACGGGTTAAGTTGCAGTGCTGTGAAGCTGTCCGCAGCCACTGCAGCACACATGAGTTCGTTCCCCAGCCAGGGAACTTCCCACATGGCGCGGCAGACCTCTCCTGACTGGCCTGCTGCTCCCCTCAGCAATGTATTTCAGTAGATCTACCTGTTCTGCTCCCTACTCTGTCTCTGGTGAATCCTCTCACCACCACCCCACACACCTCTGGCCTACACCCCAGCTTGTATGCATAAATAAATAAATCATTTAAAAAAAAGAAGTGGGGCCTATTTTCTCTCTTTAGTGTGGGCTGGATGTCATGAGTAGCATTATAAAAAGGCTTTTGCGACAAGGAACTGAAATCAGCCAATAAGCCCATAGGTGAGTTTGCAGGGGATTCCCTCCCTTCAGATGGCTGCAAACCTGGTTGACTGCTCCACTGAAACCTCACAAGAGACCTGAAGCCAGAAACTTCCAGCTAAGCAGCTCCCAAATTCTTGACCCCTGAAAACTGAAATAATAAATGTGTTAAACCTGCTGAGTTTGGGTTGGTAATTTGTGATGCAACAATAGCAAACTATAATAGCAGAGAATGACTTGCTCCTAATGGGGAAGAGAGCAGTCACTAGATGTCACCATGAGCCTGATTTCTGCCCTAAGGAACTGTTTCCAACTGCTACATCCTCCCATCCCCCACTTCTACACACCCCAAACCTCCATTTCTCCAGCTCCCGAAGTTCCCTTTCACCCCCTTGCATGGTCACCATAAAGCAATTTAGGTCAGTTGTTATACAGACAACCCTTCTATCATCTACCCCACTTTCAAGTGAACCATCGTAGCTCTAGCGCCCAGGAAGAAGGACCCTCTGGGAGGGGGAAGAACTGTGGGTAGTATCTGGAAATTGGTTGCACAATGATAATCCTCTTAATTCCTCCTCCTCCTCCTCCTCCTCCTTTTTTTCTTCTTCCTTTTCTTCTTCTTCTGATATATTGCAATCCTTACCCATGGGATAAGGGAATCAATGTGTGGTTTTTCCCGAATCTGAAATTCTCTGGAGTTTGGAACATAATCTTATGAAAGAGTATTTTATCCTCATTTTGAAGATAAGGAAACAAAAGGAGCAGAAAGATCAAGCAACCATCCAAGGTTACACATCTGGTGAGTCTGAAACAAGAACATCAGCGCTCATCTACAGAGCTGTGTTGCCTCTATGTGGGCTTGTTGGGGTGGGGGGCCGTGAAACACTAAGGCCAAGCCCCAGGTTGCTCCCTGCCCCACTGGGCAGTCAATGCTCCTAGTCAGTGCTCCTTTCACTAGGCGCTCTTTCTTCTAATCTCTTTTTGCTCCCACTTTCCTGCTCTAGCCATGTTGTAAGTGCCATAGCATCTTTCCCTAGTTTCCTTCCTTACTCTCATATTCATCACCCTAACTTCCAAGAATGAGGGAGTCAATGAGAGAGAAGAGTTTAATAAGATGGCAATATAGACATATTTGCGAGGCAACTGAAGCACTTATTTTGTTTCTGGGAGGATAATAATATGAAAAATACATATCTAAAGTTTTTCCATTTGGGCATCAATCGAGACAGATATTTGGGAGAAGAACCTTCCTGGTGCACCCTGAAACCCAAGACTTACATGTGGACATAGGTACTTAATGGTTCTGTGTCAGCCTGGGATGACCAGAACTCTATAAATGTACCGCATAGAAATGTAGCTAGTGTGTATCTTAACTGCCCCACTATAATTATGTCCATAATCATCACACCTAGAAGTGGATGTGAATGTGTGTTTTGTATTAGTTTCCTGTGACTGTGGTAACAAACTACCACAAACTCAGTGATTCAAAACAATAGCTATTTATCTCCTTAGTATTCTGGAAGGCAGAAGTCTGAAACAAGTATCACTGGGCCCATCTCAAGGTGTCTTCAGGGCCAACCTTCTTCAGAAGGCTTTGGTGAGAATTCATTCTTTGTCAGCAATATTGCTGCTGGGATTCCTTGGATTGTGCCTGTATCACTCCAATCTCTGTCTCTGTGGCCACACTTTTCTATCTGTATCAAATCTCTCTCTGCTCTCTCTTATAAGGATGGCATTTGGGGGTCTAGCCAGGTGAAACAGGAAATCTCCCCAACTCAAAATTCTTAGTCATATTTGCAAAGCCCCCTTTTCCTCAGAAGAGTAACACTTACAGTCTCCAGAGATTAGGCTGTGATTTCTTTAGGTGGCTATTTTTCAGCTGACTACAACCAACAAATTGTAACAGGGGTCATCTTACAACTATGAATATCAAGTGATAATCACTTAATTTTCCTTCAAGTAGCTGAAAGGACAATGGAAATCTATTTTTTCCTGTCACTTAATTAAAGATATTTTCCCTGTCACTTAACGGAGCTAAGTACACCTTAGAGTTAATGTATTTTACAGCAAACAAACTGCAAATGTCCAAAGGGGAAAAAAATGACATTCCTGTATTTACTTCAAGCCATCCATGAGAGGGCAAAGAAAATCTAAGCAACTCTGCCATATAAAAGGAAACAAAATACAACAACTAAATGCGATCAGTGTTCTGGATCAGAAAAAAAAAATGCTGGAAAGAACTTAATGGGGAAAGTGATGAATTTTTATAGCTCTATGTCAATGTTACATTCTCTGAATGTGAAATTTGTACCAGTATTGCATAAGAGAATAACTTTGTTCTTAGGAGTTACATATGGAATATTTAGGACAGATAAGTCATGATGTCCACAACCTGCTTTGCAAATATTTCAGGAAAAAGTATGTTAATAAAATATAAATATATAGAGAGGGAATGAGAGGAAAGAGGAAAGAAGAGAAGAGAAAGAAGAAAGAGAAGGAAAGTAAATGTTGTGAAGTATGAATCATTGGTGAATCTAGATGAAACTTAGGCAACAGGTCATTGTACATTCCAGCAACTTTTCTGCTGTTTGAAATGTTTCTCAAAATAAAATGTTGCAACTAATTGTTAATGTAAGAGTTAGGAAGGATGTGGGCAAGTAGACATTTTTGTACTCTGCTAGACAGAGAGCAAAGTAGTGTAGTTCTTTGAATAATAATGTAATAATACTGATGTGGTATTTATTATACTGTATCTACATATTAATATACCAATATACTAATATAATTGCAATGGATGTAAAGATAAACATGTCTCCATCTTATAATCCAGATATTCAAATGGGATTAGGAACAAAAATAATAGAACTTTGAATTTATTTCACCTTCTAAGAAAATTATTCACCCTTTCTAATGGATATTATATAGTGGTATGTAGAACATTTGTGATATTTATAAATTCATATAGAAATACTGGGAATATTCAGTAAAATTTCTTATTAGGGAAGTTTACAGTAAAGTAGAAAATAACTGTTCTTAAGAAAATCAAACATGAACAAGGAAATATATATTATATATTTCATCAGAAATATATATATGAACATTAACTACAACATGATTTGCAATAGCAAAAAAATTGGAACATCCTAAATGTCCATCAGTAAGAGAAAAGATAAGCTATGTTTTATCAATATGATGGGATATTACGTAGCAGATAAAAGGAATGAAAAAGAGTGTTAAGTATCTACATGGTAGGTTTAGGCAATGTTTATGAACACAGCAAATTGCAGAACAATAAAGAAACACTACTAAACAGTACGCATTCTGTGAGGGACATACATGAGTGCTTGCTCTATCATTCTTTGACACTTTCTGTTACTTTTTTCCTCAAGAAGAAATCAGACAGGTTTTTTTAACTTCTCTGATGAATTGCAATTCCTATACATGAGGCACTTGACAAGTCAGATGTGTTCCTACAACTCTCCACGTATCTCAGCTTATGCCCACACCAAAGCAATGTAAATCAGCTTCCAAAAGAAATACTTATTAAAGGAAATTCATGTTTCTTATTTTCAAAATACATGTTCTTGATTTTATAGAAATGTAAACTTATCAATGCTGAATATCTGGGTATCACTTAATGTTCTACATATTCCAGATATTCTGCAGAGATTAGGTTGTTGGTCATTTATGCAGGGATACAACTGGAAATTCTCTCCAAGATTAAGAAATAACACAAAAGTTGTATATTACTGGGTTATATATATATATTAAAGTTCATTACAACTTTTAAATAAAATTGTCAAGGTCTTGTTAATGGTTCACTTGGCTCAATATTTCAAGTTATGCCTATATAGTGAAAGAATTCTCAGTATTCAGAATTAGTTAATTTAGATTTGTGTAACATTTGACTTCCGAATAGTATTTTTGTTTGCAACTTGTGCCCATTCCATCTCCACTATAAAGAAAGAGTGATAAAGTTTAAAATTGATCTATATAACTATTTGGGAGAAGAATGAATTTACACTTGAATGATTAAAAAACAACAGACACTATTAGTTTAAAGGAGACTTGAGGATTACCCCCCAATGTTTCATTGTAGGAATTTCTTTTGACTCTCATTTGCATTAATATTTAGGAGATGGTTCCTATATTATTGCTCCCCCAAAAATCTGTAGGATAAAAATTTCCAAGGGCAATCCATAGTCTTTTCAATAGATATGTCCATTATTTTAAGTACCAAGTTGGAAAAGCTGGGAAGTGAGAAGAATAAGACATTAAGAATATCTGTTTGAAGACATTTCTTAGGTTCACATCTTCCCATTATTTTTTTATGTGTGCAGGATCTGTAGTTGTGTCTCATTTCTATCCTTATAGTAGATACTTGGTTTCTCCTTTCTTTCCCTGGAAAGTCTCATCAGTGGCTTATCAAATTTATTTTTTTATTTTTATTGATTATCTGCTGTATATATTTTCTATTGCATTATTTTCTGTTCTTTACTATTTCATTTTTCCTACTTTCCAGTCATTTTCTAACTTCTATACATGAATAGAATGCTTATTTAATAATGTTTTTAGTTTTTTGTTCTTTTCCATTATATACCTTCAAGGCCATAACTATTCTAAGAATTTCTTTAGCTAAATTATACAATTTTTTTTATATATAATATTTCCATATTGCTCAAAATACTTTAAAATTCTGTTATGGCTTATTTTTTGACCACAGGTTATTAACATGTGCTAAACTTCAAAATATATAAGAATTTTCTACTTTTCTCCAATAGTCCATAGTATATTTTATTCAGTTTATATGTATTCAATTATTTGAACTTCAATAAACTTGCTGTGTAGTACAGTTTATGGCCAACTTCTGTAGATATTTCATGTGTGGTTGAAAGAAAATATATTCTGAAGTGCTTGGATAGAGTGTTCCATATTTACCCACTAGGGCAAATTTCTTGACTATGCATTTCGGTATCATGTCTTTCTTAAGATTTCATCTCTTTACCCTATAAATAAATTAAAAGCTCTCACAATGATTCTGGACTTGTCTATTTCTAGTTTTGACTAATTTTACTTTATATATTTTAAGACCATACTACCTTTCCACTTAAGATGTAGGTGGGGAGGGAGAAGAAAAAGTGCTTGCAAAGATAAACCCAGTTCCTTCTAATAAACCCAAAGCATTGTTGGGTCAATAACATTGTAGGGCATTTTGATGTACAGTAACATTTGATGACATTTGTTGTGGCTGTGTCCTCCCAAAAAGATAATGTTTGAGTCCTAACCCCTAATACCTCAGAAGGTGACCTTACTTGCAGATTATTTCTTTGCAGAGTTAATAAAGTTAAAGTGATGTCATTAAGGTGAGTCCTACTCCATTATGCCTGGTGTTCTTATAAAAGAACACAAAAAAAATGGTGTTCTTTTTGGATATAGAGTCAGATATACATAGGGAGGATATAGCCTTCGACATGTCTTGGAGAGTTTTCCCTTAACAGCTCTCAGAAGAGCCAACTCTACAGACATCTTTATCTCAGACTTCTAGACTCCAGAATTATGAGACAACAAAATTCTGCTGTTTGAGCTGCACAATTTGTATTTTCTTGTGGCAGCACTAGAAAATTAATAGGATGTTTGTAAGTTATAAGACAATTTTATTATTTTTTAAGGTATGATTTCAGTAGAGAATAAAGAAACTTTCTACCCTTAAAAATGTAAAATGAGGGGCCTCCCTTGTGGCGCAGTGGTTGAGCGCTGTGCTGTGGAGCTGTTGGCAGCGGCGAAGTGAGTCGCAGGCCAGGGAGATTCCCACATGGCGCAGTGGACCTCTCCTGCCTCACCCACTGCTCCCCTCAGCAGTGTATTTCCATCAACCTGACTGTTCTGCTCCCCACTCTGTCTCTGGTGAGCCCTCTTGCCACCCCATGCCTCTGGCCTGTACCCCAGCTTGTATGTATAAATAAATAAATCTTTAAAAAAAATGTAAAATGAAGACCAGAAGTTAAGGAAAAAGCTGACCTGCAATTTAATAGAATGAACTTCTATATTTTAGTAGTAAAGTTAAAATGTTTTATTTTGTCTGGTATCAAGAGAGGTTTTTGTTTAATTTTTTATCTGGTATCAAGAGAGACTTTTGTTTAATAAACTTGGTAGGTCAGTTTTATTGAGCAAAGGAAAACAATTCCCTTGTCCTCAGAATTATATTTTATGATTTCCTAATTAAGGATGAGAAAGATAATTCTCAAGTTTCCTTCAGAGAAAATTGGTGCCATAAACATAATTAACTCTAAGGGCCTTAGTAATAAATCACCAAATCTCATGAGCAAAATAAATACAACCAGGGAGTTATTTTAATATGGACTCAGTGGAATCATCACAAATTCAATGTCAGATCAGTGCGAATTACAAATATAATGCAGATATATTAAACTTTATTCAAAGTCATGTTTTAAAGAAGCTTAATTTTCTCAGTTCAGATCTTGAGTCATGCTATTTTTAAGGCCATTTAGTATTAGAAAGAGAAGAGTGTGATAATACATAGCCTTAGTTGTCTGAAGATAATGTCAGCAAGGATAACAATATCCTCCTTCAAATTTTTCATAGTATCTTGCTAGAAAGAAAATATCAAGTTGAATAAAGCTCAGAATATGAATATAGCCTGAGAGAACTTCTTTAAGATCACCTGTAGGATTTTGTAAACACACACATAGATTTTTCTTGTTAACAATATGCAGGTCTGTGTAATTCCCTGAAGTATACCAATCTGACATGGTGAACATTTTGAGGCTCTTGTCTCACATATTCAGACCAGTGCCTGGATATGCATCTGACAGATGCTAGCTGATAAATAAGATGAGACGGTTTAATATGATTCCACCTTTATTGGATTCATAGACTTGCCAGAGCAAGTGGCATAGTTGCTCATCAGTTGTAAATTCTTGACTCTCACATCCAATCTGCTATGATAGTTATTAGAGTTGACTACATCAATGAAAGTCTGATTTAAAGTACTTCAGTTTAAATATTACCAAGTGAAAATTTTGATAAAAGGAAAATCAATTCATTTTTTAGTTCACAGTCTCTTAGGAATGAAACAAAAGTCTTGGACATCGTATTCAATCATCAACTTAATGCAAGAAATTCATGCGAATGACCAACTAGCCTCTTCCTAGACATTTCAAGTGACTTGAACATTAGAAAGCTCATGTATTCATTAGATATTCCATTCTACCATCCAACTCCTCCAGTTACTAGAAATCTTTTCCCTAGAGTGAGCCCCAAATTGGCCTACATTTAAGTCTACATTTAATTTTGCCTTAGGGGACTCTAAGGAGTCCATCTCCTGATTGCTCTTCTCTATAGATATCAGCCATGTCTCCACCATTTCTCACTGAAAAAACAAACACATTTCTCTATTTCAGTAAATACCTGGGATATAGATAATTTTCACTGATGGGAAGAGATAAGTAGAGGTTGGGGAAAATGATTTAATTATAGAAACTTCTTTAAAGATTTTTGGCTCTTGACTCCCAGCTTGTAGAATCTTTCTACTGACTTGTGGCTGAGCTAAGTTTCACAGAGTCTAAGGGACATCTCCTGAAGGAAACCAGGAAGGCACCTACAAGGGAGGAAGTGATAGGAACCTTCAAAGTACATATAGAAAGAAAGCTCTTAGATGATTTTATAGATTTAATGCTATCTGTTGTCTCTTTCCTAATACTAATATTTATATCATTTAAAATTATGGGTAAGGAAGATCTTTTTTAAAAAAGTCATTTTATTTTTTCATGCATACAAGAACTGGGTTCTAAGCCAGAGGTGTGGAGGGTGAGAGGATTCACTAGAGACAGAGTGGGGAGCAGAACAGGTGAATCTACTGAAATACACTGATGAGGGGAGCAGCGGACAGTGGCTGACAATAGCTTGATAGTGCTGAGACATTAACCCCTGTGCCACCAGGGAGGTCCAAGGAAGATCGTTATTAAAACATTACTAAGACTAAAATGTGGGATGTTACCTCAATCAGCCATGATTCCTTCCCTCAGTGGTAAACAGTATTTGTGTACAATTCCATTCTTTCCAAACACAGTTCTAATGAAGAACTCTCAGGAAAAAAGTATATATACTCTTTTATTAATTCTTAATTTCTGTAAAATTTTATTTCAATCATTTAAGTTTTGGTGGCTAATCCTAAAAGACAAATGTCCTGACAAAAATAATAGCATACGGAATTCCCTATATGGAATTCCCTATATGGAATTCCCTTCCCTATATGGAATAGCATATAGGGAAGAATTTTATAAATAGAAATATCTTTCATTGTTCTAATTTTCAGTAATAGCAATTTCTCCTTGCATGTACACAATATTAATCATTCCATCAAATCTCCAGCATTTAGATATGAATGTTTTATATCCATATTGCAAAATAAAGATGAAAACAGATTACTATTCCATAATCTTATTTTTTTGTCAAATGGGACTAAATTATCATGTGTTAAGTGACCCATAAAGAATGGGAGCAGGAAGCAACAGAAGGAAATTAAGGCCACATTCCTGGTGGTGTGAAAATAAGCCCGTTATTTATTCTTATATCTGCCCTGGTCTTTTCCATGCTGGCCCACCATACCTCCTTATGCCATTTCTGCTAATGCTTCCAGTCTGTCACATGTGTGCAGCCATAAAACATACTGCAAACATTTTATTCCCTCTCCTACTTGTGGTTATCCTTCTTTTTACTAACCAGCCTTGTCTCAGCCTACCTAAACCTATATAATTGTGTTGTTATTAGCATGAGAAAAAAATATCCCACACCACTCATGTCTTCTGTGAAACATGAGATTGCCAAAGTCTCAATTATGTGGAAACACCAAGTATACTGCTTGATGTGGCAGAGACTCTCTTTCTAACGGTCATTACAGGATCAAAATTATTATTCAAAAAGCAAAGGCAGAGAAAGAAAAATAAAGACCCAGGGGGAAAAAATCTATAAATTACCAGATGGTAAAAGTTTTATTTTTGAAAATCAAACTCCTATTAAAGAAACCAAATCTCTAAGGTACACAGGATTCCTACATAGGACATATCAGTGAGTTCTATGAACATATTTGAATATATTTTTAATATATATAAAGCTCATATAATTCATAATAAATATATACTGGACATTCAGAAGCACAGATATATACAGATTCATTGGCTGAAAAAACAGTGAAAACTTTGTGGGGTGATGGTCATACGCTATCTTGATAGGGAATCGAACACCATCGAAGTGTTTAGTAAGTCTCATTGAATGACACAATTACAATTTAAATATTATATACACACATACACACACACATGCACACATATACACACACAGATATATCTAGACTCAAACACACACACATATATATATGTGCTAAGCAAAATAAGTCAAAAGGAAAAAAACAATATGGGATGATTTTACTCATATATGGAATATATAAAACAAAGTAAAGGAACAGACAAAATCCAACCAAAACAAATACTAAAAATATGATTGCAGAAATGAGGCTTCCATGGACTATGGTAGAGGATTACTGGGGTTTTGGTGTTGGGTGTGGTGTGATGGCATACAGTTGTAGAGCTGTGACCCTTTTCCCCTAAGACATATACAGTGTTGTAAATCAGTGTTACTCCAGTAAACATAATGTTAAAAAATTTATAAATTATAGCTCCAAAAACCATGAGTAAACATTGACCTCTAGTTAGTGTATCTGTTGAAGTGTTGGGTGAAGTGTACAGATGACTGCAACTTACTTTCAAATATTTCAAAAAAATAAGATGGATTATTGGGAGGCCAAGAGGTTATGTATGTGAATGAAGCAAGCATTGTAAAATATTAAGATACATAACATGCACACGTCCACTTAAGTCAGAGTGTTTTATTAGGTATCAAGTACATAATGCTCCGTTGCCAAAAAGAAGCTTGGAGACTTCTTCACTATTTAATGCAGAAGTGACATTTATTTCTAGGCCTTACTTTGATTACCTTTAAGTTGTAAATTGTCATCCAGTGTTGAAGTTCTAACTTTTAAATGTTACTTGATCTAAGAAAAGTGAAGAAAGTACAACTAGTGACTTTTCTAAGTCTGAGTGATGTGGCAATAATGAGCTCAAAAGTCTTAGCAGCTCACAACAACAAAGATTTCTTTCTCACGCCTATGTGGGGTCAGGTTCAACTCAGCATGTTTTCTTTATTCTAGAACCTGGAATGAGATAGCAGCCACTATCTAAAACATAATGTTTCTATATTGGCTCAGAAGAATGCAGCTTGACTGGAGTTTAGCTGCTCTTAAATGTATTCAACTGGGCTAAAGTGGGCTCAATTAGATTCAACTGCAGTTGGATTTAGGCTGCAGGTTAGATTTGACGTATCAACATGATTCATTCTAGTTGCAACAGCAGAATTTCAAGAGGCCAAGCTAATCCAATGCAGTTTAAGACTTGTTTTTATCATGAGCACTAACCATTCAATATGTCAGAAGGAGAGTGGGTCGATAATGCCCACAGAATGGCACTTAAAGCTCCAGGTAAGAAGTAGGACTGTCATTTTCAGTCATGTTTCAATGATCAAAGCAAGTCACATGATCATGCCATCTTTAAGCAGAGACATCATGCTCCCATAGCCATAGTTTGAGCAAAAATATAAATATTATAAAGTGTTTTTTCTAAAGATTTATTTATTTATGCATACAAGCTGGGGTATAGGCCAGAGGTGTGGGGTGGTGAGAGGATTCACCAGAGACAGAGTGGGGAGCAGAACAGGCAGATCCACTGAAATACACTGCTGAGGGGAGCAGTGGGCAATGCAGGAGAGGTCTGCTGTACCATGTGGGAATCTCCCTGGCCTGGCCGGGTAGTGAACTCGAACTTGTGCTGCAGTGGCTCTGGATAGCTTCATAGTGCTGCGCTTAACCCGTTGCGCCACCAAGGAGGCCCTGATTATAAAGTGTTAAAAGTTTTAAATTTCATCAGAGACATATTGAACTCGTGTCTCCTCGAGGGGTGGCAGCATAGGGAGTGCATGGGATGAGAGGGATTACTCCGAGTCCATGTGGAGTAGTGAGAAGCCTAGAGGGGCCACACCAGGATGTAATGTGCAGCCCCATCCAAAGGCAGTCTTGTATTTATTAGCATCAAGTACAAGGCGGGGCAAGTATGTAGGGAGTGTATATATTTTGGGAAGCAGTTATTGGGCATGTAAGCAAGGGTGGAGTGACCAGGGGCTATTGCCTGGGGGACTCCATTGTTCCTGCTGGTCAAAACATATTATCTCTATTCTAATATCTGCCTGCTATTTTCAGCAGAGACAGATTTCCCAGTATGTTCTTCATACCAGGACTTTTGCCCTTGATGAGAGGTCCCCTGTTTGGTCCTACACCTAGCTGACAAGCAGGAACTCTAGACAATATCCCTGAGAACAAGGAGGGCTGAGGATCCCACAAACGTGTTTATTGAATTTATATGCTAGCACTTTGATAATTAAGGAAATAGGTATTCACAAATGTACATTGAGGAATGAGTTTTTCACTGAGGAATTGTATCTTTGCAAATTTCTAAAGGAACTGCAAATTATTCAATAAGATCCAGGAAAGAATGTAAATAAGTGAAACACCAGGTTTAAGAGAACTTCAAGTAGACTTCTAGGAGTACAGGAGGGAGTGCGTGCTCTATTATTATCATCTGGAGTTGATGTGGTATCTTTATTATAAGTGGTGAACCAATATTGAAACATTATTAGCAGAAGTTAAGAGTTTGCATTAGGGTCCATTCTTTGTGTTAGACAGTTTTAGGCTGCTGTTTGAGTTTTGACAAATGCATTATGCCATTGCTCCATCACTACAAAATCATACAGAGTAGTTTACTGCCCTGAAAAGACCATGCTCCATGTGTTCACCCCTCATCCCACAGCCTGAGTTTCTGGAAACCACTTAGGTTTTTACTGTCTCTATAGTTTTGCCTATTCCAGAATGTCAAAAAGTTGGAATCAGGGCCTCCCTGGTGGCGCAGCAGTTGGGCGCTGTGCTGTGGAGCTGTCGGCAGCGGTGATCCGAGTTTGACATCCGGCCGGGGAGAATCCCACATGGCATGGCAGACCTCTCCTGCCTTGCCCACTGCTCCCCTCAGCAGTGTGTTTCTGATCTGCCTGTTCTGCTCCCCGCTCTGTCTCTGGTGAGGCCTCTTGCCGCTCCATGGCTCTGGCCTGTACCCCAGCTTGTATAAAAAAAAAAAAGCTGGAATCATACAGAATGTATGTAATATTTTCAAATTGACTTCTTCCACTTAGCATACTGCATTTCAGCTTCCTTCATGTCTTCTCATGACTTGATAGCTCATTTCTTGTTACCACTAAATAATATTCCATTGTCTGGATGTGTCAGGATTTGTTAACCCACTCACCTAGTGAAGGACATCTTGGGTCAATTCTGGGTTTGGTAATTATGAATGTAACTGCTATCACATTTATGAAGACATAAGCTTTTCACTCATTTGGGTAAATACTTATGAGCATGATTGTTGGAGTATATGGTTAGACTATGTCTAGCTTTAAGTATTTACTCTTCTTGCTCACACATCTGCAGCTTGACTGGAGATTAGTTGATCTTAAATGTGTTCAACTGGGCTAAGCTGGACTCAACTAGAGTTGGATTTAGGCTGCAGGGTAGGTTGAATGTACTTTACATAATTCATTCTAGTGATCCAGGATATAGTCTTCTCATGGCAACAGCAGAATTTCAAGAGGCCAAGCTAATCCATGCAGATTTAAGATTTCTGTTCTAATCATGACCACTAACAATACATTTGCCAGCAAATACATGGCCAAGACTAAAATCAGTAGGTCACAAATGAATATTCAATTATTCTACTAGACACTATTGTAGCATCACTTTCCAGAATTTTGGAGGAAGGGCATAAAGAACTGGGAACAATAATTCCATCTACTGCAATGATTTGTGTGAATATGAGAATACTAAAATATCTTTGGGTCTTAGCTTCTTTAGCTGTAAAATGAGATGAATTTCAAGTAAACTTGCAGAATTACTATGAAAATCTAATGACATTGTCTAGCAAAACATTTCCCAGTTTTATAAATACACGTAAGGCATTGTTACATTAAAAAGCTTGTTACGAAAATGACTGTTTTCAGGAACCAGAAACACAGAAATCGAAAGGCTTAGTCAATACTAACAACAAAAAACTTCAGACAACTTTCAAAAATAATCATACTAATAAGAACTTACATAATGCATATTATAATTATTATCTTTTTAATAATATTTGGACTAGGGATTAAGAAAAACAATGGAGACCGAAAGAGATGGAAATGTTAGCAATTCCATTAGACACAAAGAATATCAAACTAGTAATATCTTCTTACAAAGTGGCATTTCTTAACATTAGTTGTTATCAGTTATTTTCCAATAGAAGTAGGGTTTCACCAAATCATCTTCAATTGTCTCACATGCCTTCCCATCAACCTCTTAGAGATCACATTAAGATATTCTCGGTGTTTCCCAGTCTTGTTTATCAAGACTCTACAAGTTTTATTTCAATCTATTCATTCATCCATTTCCCACACACACACCTATATGTCCACCCTTCTAGTTATCTTTTTAGCCACCTGTATGTACATCCATCCATCGTCATCTATCCATCATTCAATATCCACAAAATATCCACTGGCACTTAGCCAAGCATAGAAATGCTGAGACGAAGACACTACCTCGACAGTTTAGTACAGAAAATTACATCACAAGATGAAAAATGTCACCAAGGATAAGCATCACAGAGCACTATTATAGTCAGAGGTAAGGGCTATACTTGGGGGAAAGAGATTGGATTGGAATTTCTATCTACCTACGTACTTTTAATCACCTTATATGTACTTATTTCATGCCTATATCTAGGGAGGAAGGCTGTATTAATGAGTTGTACTAATGAGGAAATTAAAAACGACTGCATATCTATCTCTAACTGGCAGCTTTAACATCCAGGCTGTGGTTGAAGATACTGTGGGGTCAATGGACTGCCTCTAAGATGTTTAGGGGGATTCTGTCACCTGAAAAATATCAAGGAAAAGATTATGTAGCCTGCAGCCCGTGTGGAATGAGGGGAAAGAGATAACTTAAATGCAAACTCTCTGCTCAGATGGAATTTTCTTTCCTCATGTTCCCGCCTCGACTCCAGGAATTCTGTTTCCCAATGAAGAACTTATTCAGTACCAGCCTTATCCACTGGGAGCCTTCCCAGGTTTGTTAAAGAACTTGATGAAACTCAAAAGGACCACCAAGAAACAACAGTGCCGGCCCTGAAAATCTGGGTCAGCAGTCCAGAGCCTCAGGGTGTGCTGCCCCAGGCCCTACTCACAGGAGAGGCGACTGACCTACCCCGAGAAGGAGCTACCTGCCCTGCGCTGCTGGTGCCGCTGGTTCTGAATACTCCACCCACTCTAGCTACCGAATGCACAACCTGCGGAAAGCCTTGGGCTGGAGAGCTGCTGAGCGGGCCACTTATCGCTGCCTGGCAACCGCGGCAATTTCTGCCCCGCCCATCCAGCAGAAGAAAAAGAATGACGTCTCTGGCCCCCCCCTGGACCTAATAGATAATCCTCTCAGCCAACCAGGATTCAAATCTTCCCATCTAGCCCCTCCCACCCCTGGCCCCACCCACATTGAGGCCCACCCCCTGCAATAGGCTCCACCCACAGCGGCTCTAGGTACAGAAGCAGGAAACCTATCGCTTATTCCTTGAGAATGCTTTGAACACCTACTGATGCAAAAGACTAGATGTGAAATGAAGGTGGGATATGGGAGCAGAGTGTGGGGAGAGCGCAACTTCAGTCCGGCAAGAGTGCAGGTTTCCTTCATAATTAATTTTTTGTATTTTTTCTGTAGATACCTAGGGGTGGAATGCCAGGATCATATGGCAGATCCATTTTTAGTCTTTTGAGAAACCTTCACACTGCTTTCCACAGGTGCTGGACCAGTCTGCATTCCCACCAACACTGTAAGAGGATATTCTGTTTTCTCCATATCCTCACCAGCACTTGTTTCTGGTCATTCTGATATGGGCCATTCTCTGATGTGAGGTGGTATCTGGTAGCGGTGCTGATTTGCATTTCTTGATGATAGTTTTCCTGTTGTGCCTATTGGCCATCTGTGTGTCTTCTTTGGTGAAGTGCCTATTTAACTCACCTGCCCTTTTTGATTGGATTATTAGTTTTTCTTTTGCCAAGTTAGGACCTCTTTGTAGATCTGGGATATTAGTCCCTTATCAGAAGTATGCTGTGTAAATATTTTCTTCTCCTTTTCCAGAGAGTCTCTCTTTGTTTTGGTTTACGGTCTCTTTTGCTATACAGAAGCTTTTTAGTTTGATGTTGTCCCACTTGTTTATAGTCTCTTTTGTTTTCCTTGCTGTTGGGGATGAACCACAAAGATATTTTGCCTATCGTTTCTTCTTTGCACGTTATATTTTCAGGTCTTAGGTCCAAGTCTTTTATCCATTTTGAGTTGATTTTTCTGTATGGTCTGAGATGGCGGTCTATTTTCATTTTTTTGCGTGTGACAGTCCAATCTTCTCAGCAACATTTATTGAAGAGGGTTTCCTTGTTTCAGTGTATATGCTTCACCACTCTGTCATAAATTAACTGTCCATATAGGTGTGGGTTTTTTCTGGAATCTCAGTTCTATTCCACTTGTCTGTTTTTTGAGTACTGACCCATTTTCTAGATCATGATTTCCGGGTTTGAGTCTATTTGGAAAAAAGGGTTGGTTTTGGAGTACATACGCCCTCAGAAAACCACAGAGGTGGTCTCAGGACTCCTCCATCAATACCCTTGTATTTGTTATAATGCCAAACATACTCTCAATGAATGTGGAATCAAAGTCACCCATCAATGCAGTATAAAAGAGTTGTAGAATCTGGTAAGACCTCTTTACAAAAATTCTTGGTATATAAACCAGCGAGTTAGATAATGACAACCGAAGTGTCATTTTGATGACTGGCTTTTACTTTTCTTCATTTTTCTTATTTACTCTGTGTCAGATATTATGCTAGATATTTTTTTTCATAAGTTCACAAAGGGTTGTCATAACAACCTAGCAAGGAATGTGCTTTTATTCTCATCTAAGGGATTGAGATATTGAGTGTTATGTATTGAATTGTGTCCTTCTCCCCTTTAAAAAAAATGTCATATTGAAGTCTTAACACTGAGTGCCTCCAAATGTGATCTTTTATTTGGAAGGATCATTGCAAATAACAGAATTATTTAAGATGAGGTTGTAATGAAGTAGGGCAGGCTCCCAATCCAGTAAGAAGACAGTCATGCACAGGCACAAAGACACAAGGGGAATGCCATGTAAAAACAGGATTGTAGAGATGCAGCTATACATCTCCAAGTCAAGGACAAATGGGAAACCAAAATTTAGAGAAGTCTTGAACAGATCCTCCCTTAAGTCTTTGAGAGTGTGACCCTGTGGACACCTTGATTTTGCATATTTAACTTCCAGAATGATGACATGATATATGGCTACTTATCCCTGTTTTAAGCCACCCAGTTTGGGGATATTTTGTTACAAGAGGATTTAGAAAATGAATATACTGAGACTCCAGGAATCTGTCACGTGTTTTTGATCACCCAGCTAGTTTGGGACAGAGCCAGTATTCAAACCCAAGCTATCTGACTCCTAAATCGATGCTCTTTAGATTACACTTGGGTGAATCAATCTTTGATTCTACTTTACTGTGATGAAGTGATGTGAAATCAAATACTGACTCATACCAGAAAAATGATTTGTTCTATTCTCACTCTACAGTATCCCTTATGAACAGTATTCCTTTCTTTCTTTAGAATTCTCTACCAATACTGTCTTTATTGTTTCTAATACTACCCTTTATAGTCACAAGCTGTAGGTTCTGCTTTTTACCCTCCTCTAGCCCCACCCTATTCATTTTTAATGTTTTTTTAAAAGATTTATTTATTTATGCATACAAGCTGGGGTACAGGCCAGAGGTGTGGGGCGGCGAGAGGGTTCACCAGAGGCAGAGTGGGGAGAAGAACCAGCAGATCGATGGAAATACACTGCTGAGGGGAGCAGCAGGCGAAGCAGGAGAGGTCTACCACGCCATGTGGGAATCTCCCCTGCCAGGTGTCGAACTCGCGTCGCAGCTGCCAACAGCTCCACGGCGCAGTGCTTAACCACTGAGCCACCAGGGAGGCCCTTTAATGTTTTTTTTTTAACTTAAGTCACCTCGATCCATCTATACTTGGCATATTCCTTTTTAAAAATTTGTCTTAAATAAACACCTTGATGAAGTTCTCTTAAATATAGTCAGTAAAGTTTTCAAGTGATATTTCCTGGAAATGAAGGATGGAAAGGTGAGAAAAGGTAGTAAATATTTTTCTGCACATTTTAAAATATTTTATGTCCAATTTCCATTCCAATCCCATGAGGCAAACATTATAAACCCTATTTTTATAAGAAACTTAGATTCAGAGAAGATTAAGAAATCTGATTAAGGTCAAAGCTCATATATGGTGGAGGAAATGTTCCTCCCATATCTATCTGTCTTCAAAGACCATGTTTTCTTCAGTTTACCTTAGTCAAATGTGTTATCTCCCCTCCTTCCTTTTTCTTCTTCATAGCACTATTTCCAAATTAACGCTACCTTTTCTCATTCCTTCTCAGGGAGTATTTTGAAGCTCTCATTTTCCATATTCACATGTATCACTAAATCCTTGCCTCCTTTTCCCAAAATTGGCTAGAAGCCGTATTGTGAAGTATGTAGAAATCCTATTAGGCCTTCTTTTATGTTTTGGTCATTTGAGAAACTTTATTAAGGGCTTATGTAATATGTTGGAGATTGACAATCATACCCAGTTTTCTGTCTTTTATGTATTTTAACAGTGTCCTGTATCACCTAAAGGTGTCCTGTATCATTTGTGATACCTGCCTTCCACCTTGGGCCTTAATTCCATTCCTTTCAGAATTTTCAGGGGTCTTTCTGTCTTAGAGCTATGTATTTCATCACTCCCACTTCCCCTGCTGCTTCCTCTCAGCTTACTAATATTCCCCTTTAAAAAGAAACCCTTCCTTCATCCCATTTAACCCTTGGAGACACCACCCAATTGCCTTCTTTCTATTTCTTTCTTCCTAGCCCTTAAAAGTGTAGTCTACAGTTGTCAGCTCCATCTCTTCTTCAACCAACCAAATGCAGTCAGATTTTACCCTTACTTTCCACTAACCCTCCTCTAAGATTACATAAAAGCCTCTTAAATATCAAAGTTGGTGTGTGATATGAGGTCATCATCCTGCTCCATTTCTCAGCTGCTGTTTTCATCTTCCCATTCTGCTTGAAACTCTCCTCCTTTGGTGTCTAGAATATTGCATCTGTCTATGCTCCTTGTTTTTTTTTTTTCCCCTCTGCCTCATAATGTGACTCACTAGTTGTTTCTCATTCAATGTTGTCCTGAGAATTCTTCCAACTCTGATAGCTTCAACTAACACCTTTATGCCGAGTTTTGCACCAAAACGATATAATTGATCTTGTCCTCACCTGACCTTCCTTCACTATTTTCAAAGTACTTACTTTCTCTTAAGATGAGTTTTGAAGAAAAAGTAGAAATTTGCTTTCATTCTCACAAAGTAGAGAGAGAGTGTGTTCCAGACAAGCAATTGCAAAACCGTATGCAGAATGAAGAGATGGGAGAGATCAATAGAGATCAAGAAGGTTGTAATCAGTTCAGTATTGCTAGTGTGAGTGAAACTGATGGGGGTTGGGGGAGAAGAGGAATGAGAGGTGAGGCTAAGCAGACAGGCAGGGGCAAAAGAAGTGCCACGCACATGATTTCGGATTTTTCCCTCTATACAGTGAGCCAGTGTGGAGTCCTGAGCAGAAGAGTACCATGATTGGCTCTAAATTCTCGGAAGTACTTTATGTTAGGGCAGAAAAGAAAGGATGAGACTGGAGCCAGGAGAGCAAGGAAACTATGCTATAATTTACTTTTTATAGTTTTTTTTAAATTTTTTTTTTTTTGCATACAAGCTGGGGTGCAGGCCAAAGGTGTGGGGTGGGGAGAGGGTTCACCAGAGACAGAGTGGAGAACAGAACAGGCAGATTGACCAAAATACACTGCTGAGAGGAGCAGTGGGCAAGACAGGAGAGGTCTGCCACGCCATGTGGGATTCTCCCTGGCCAGGCATCGAACTCGCGCCGTATCTAACTCATGCCGCATCTAACTCATGTGCAGCTGCTGACAGCACCACAGTGCTACGCTTAACTTGCGCCACCAGGGAGGCCCCTGTGCTGTAATTTATTTTTTATTTTTTTAATCAATTGTTTTATTGTTGTTATTATTTATGTCTTTTACATTATTGTGTATTCCCCGTAGGTTTCCCACCATCAATTCACCCGTGAACTGTTACCCCGTGTCCCCCGTGTCCCCCTCTCCCCCGTTCTGAGCCCCTATCCTCCCCCTCCCTCGCTGAGTGTCTCTCTTTTATTTGGTTCCCCTATATTCCTGTTATAAGTGAAACCATTCAACACTTTTCTTTTTCCTTTTGGCTTATTTTGCTGAGCATGAACCCATCTAGCTCCATCCATGTTGCTGCGAATTTCATGTGTTTATCTTTTTTGAGCACTGAGTAGTATTCCATTGTGTATATGTACCACATCTTCTTGATCCAGTCATCTATTTTTGGGCATCTGGGTTGTTTCCATGTCTTAGCTATTGTGAACATTGATGAAATTCATATGGAACCACAAAAAACTTCAAATAGCTAAAGCTCTCCTGACCAAAAAAAAAAGGAAATGGAGGGATTCCACTCCCAGATTTCAAACTATACCACAAAGCCATAATAATTAAAACAGCATGGTACTGGAACAAAACAGATGCACAGACCAATGGAATCGAATAGAAAATCCATAAATAAATCCACGTATCTATGGACAACTAATCTTTGACAAAGGAGCAAAGAATATGCAATGGAACAAGGATAGCTTGTTCAATAAATGGTGCTGGGAAAACTGGACTGCTACATGCAAAAAAATGAAGCTATACTACTATCTCACACCATGCACAAAAACCAACTCAAAATGGATAAAAGACCTGGATGTAAGACCCCAAACCATAAAAATTATAGAAGAAAATATAGGCAAAACTCTACATGACATACATCTCAGCAAAACCTCTAAAGACACATCCCAAAAAATGAAGGAAGTCAAGAAAAAGATACACAGCTGGAACTACATAAAAATAAAAAGCTCTGTACAGCAAAAGAGACATTAATCAAAGCTAACAGACACCCTACTAACTGGGAGAAAATCTTTGCACACAGTACAACCAATAAAGGTCTGACAACAAAAATCTACAAGGAGTTCTCACAACTCAACAAAAACAAAGTCAACAATCCAGTCAAAAAATGGGCAGAATAGCTAAAAAGACACTTCTCCAAATAAGAAAAGCAAATGGCCAACAAGTATACAAAAAAATGTTCAATATCACTTATAATCAGGGAAATGCAAATCAAAACCACAATGAGATACCACTCTATGCCAGTGAGAATGACGCACATTAAAAAAACAGGCAACAACAAATGCTGGTGAGGATGTGGAGAAAAAGGAACTCTCCTACACTCCTGGTGGGAATGCAAACTGGTTCAACCACTATGGATAGCCGTATGGCGTTTCCTCAAACTGCTAAAAATGGAGCTTCCATACGACCCAGCATTACCACTTTTGGGAATCTACCCAAAGGACACAAAAACATTAATCCAAAAAGAGACATGCACCCCTGTGCTATAATTTAAATAGAGATAATTGGTGGGATGAACTAGGGCAATGAAAGTGATTTGGAGAAGAGGGACAATTGATTGGCCTTACTAAAGTGGAATCAAGGGAATTTGGTGATTAATCTTCTAAAAGGGCACATAAGAAGGTAGACTCTAGTGTGATGGGTTTCCTAGTTTGTGTGATTGGGTAAAGGAAAAACTGTTGCACACATTGAGTTAAAGGGCATGAAGTAGATTTACTGGACAGCACTCATTCACTCATTCACCATACGGATATTTACTGAGCATTTTCTTCATGGTGGACACTGTGCTATGACCTGGAATGATTTACATTTTGGGCATAAGTTTGATATGCCTGGAAACATTCAAGTTTTAGATATCTAGGAAACAGGTAGAGAAAGGCATCTAAAACTCAGGAGAGGGCCTCCCTTGTGGCGTAGCAGTTAAGCGCTGTGCTGTGGAGCTGTCGGCAGCAGCGACGCAAGTTCCACGCCCGGCTGGGGAGATTCCTACATGGCATGGGCAGACCTCTCCTGCCTCGCCCACTGCTCCCCTCAGCAGTGTATTTCTGTCGATCTGCCTGTTCTGCTCCCCACTCTGTCTCTGGTGAACCTTCTTGCCACCCCACACCTCTGGCCTGTACCCCAGCTTGTATGCATAAATAAATCTTAAAAAAATAAAATAAAAATAAAACTCAGGAGATATGTCTTCATTGTGTTGCTGTTTTTAATAACCATGTGATATGTGTTCTTGTGGGTAAATTTTTGTAATTATGCTTAAATAACTATTCTGTGCCAATATTATTTATATTAGTGAAATCTATAATCCATTCCATATTATTGATATTAGTTTTAAAAATAATGTTAATTTGCATTCTTGTACGATTAACATAATTTTCAAAAAACCCCGCAAATGTACAACTGCATGATTGGGCATTGTTGACTGATATCTGCAAAACTGATATCAAATCAAAGATTAAAAAATCCTCATCAGCAGCATTTTTATCACCCTCAAAAAAATTGCAACTTTTACTATCATTAGGAGTATGCTTTCACTTTACAACATTTTATATATGGTTACTAATTACTCATTGGTGATAACCTTATGAATAAATACAATCCTTTTTGGAAAATGGGCAAACTTTAGAGAGAGCTTATATGTATGTATGTATACTTTTTGATTCCACAATACTACTTTTGGAAAATTCAACTATTCTAAAGATACAAACCAGGCAACAGAAAAGGCTATATGCATGATAATGTTTATCATAGCCTTATTTATATTTTTTAAAGAAAAGAAAGCAATGTTGGTGTCCATAGGAGTAAATTATAGTTCATTTATATGTGTTCATTACAGTTATGGTTAGGAAAATTATAGAAACACATGGAAATTGCATATGATTGAATGGTAAGAGAGAAAGCAGAAAAAAAATTTAAGTAGACTATAATTACAATTACGTAAAAAATACATGGGAAAAATAATGGAAGTAAAATTTCCAAAATGCCAGCAGTAGTTATATTTGAATGGGAAATAAAGGGTTATTATTTTTAAATTCCAAATCATCTGTGTATCAGAGATTTATTACTTTTCCTTTCTCAGTGACTGCTGTCCTTTCACAGTAAAAGTGCCCTGACTCTCCATGGAGAATTGTCGGTTCCTTCTATGAGTTCTTATGATTTTGGTGAGTTTGATGCTACCCCTTACAGGCATATAACCCGAACCCAGATTTTGGGTGTGCCAAACAAGTATCCACTTCCCAAGAAATGTTATTTATTCTGGGCAATGAAAGACATGCCTCACAGACATATATGACAGAACTGCTGACTTCATGCTCAGAACCTTGCTGAAACTGTGACCATTGCCCTTTACCACTATACCACATGAACTTCTAAAAGGTTCTTTGGGTCCTTAATTTTCTCCTGGAAAAACAAAAATATCTTCATAAATATTAGTGGGGCCATAATTTCACCTTTGTGCTTTAGCACACTAAAGGCCTTCTCCTTGAACTGGAGGGAAGCAAGAGCTTATACGGTAGAGTCCAAAAGAAGGTGAAAGGCTAGAATCAGAGGCAACAAGATATAGAGAAATAGGCAGGTTTTATTAGGAACCGCTTTTATGCCCCTTTTTCTTCCAAGTTTGGTGTCGACCAGATCTGCCTTAGTGCTGGTGGATATGGGTTTTTGTTGTTGTTGTTGTTGTTTACCAGGACAATGAGACTGGCTTAACCTTGTTTTACCTCTACCTCCATCTCAGTCTCAGTAGGTCTTAATTTTTTGTGGGTATGTATGCAAAAAGATAAGCAGAAACAGAGCAAGAAAGAGGAACTTAGAGTTACAGGGCAAGTGACACTATAAATACTTTGGAAATACAATAGTATTTACTAAAATCGAACTAGGCAGCCCTATGTCCAGTAAGCAACTCTACTTCTCTTTATAGCCTAAAGGATGTGTGCATATGTAGATGAAAATACTAGTACAAATAATACCCATAGCATATTGTTCAATATATTCCCCAATTGGAAACAACCCCAAATGTCTATCAACATCTGGACTAAATAAACAAGGGGTAGGGCCTCCCCGGTGGCGCAGCGGTTGACTGCTGAGCTGTGGAGCTGTCGGCAGCGGCGACGCGAGTTCGATGCCCGGCCGGGGAGAATCCCACATGGCGCAGCAGACCTCTCCTGCCTCGCTCGCTGCTCCCCTCAGCAGTGTATTTCTGATCTGCCTGTTCTGCTCCCCGCTCTGACTCTGGTGAACCCTCTCGCCGCCCCACGCCTCTGGCCTGTACCCCAGCTTGTATGTATAAATAAAAAATAAATCTTTAAAAAAAAAAATAAACAAGGGGTATACTCATGATTTAATGCTATAAAAATGACGAACAGACTATTGCTATGTGCAACGATATGAATAAATAGCACAAACGTGCTATTTATTCATAGAAACTATACACAAAAGAAAACATACTTTAAGAAAGAGAGAGCTAATCTATGAGATTAGATATCAAGATAGTAATTTCCTTTGAGAAGAGGGTAGAGATTAGGAGGGGACATGAGGAGGCTACTTGGATATTTATAATTCTCTATTTCTTGATCTGAGAGGTACGTACATGGGCACATGCACTTTGAGAAAATACATTAAGTTGTATGCTTAAAATAAATGGTTTGTAACGCTAAGGAACATTTTTAAATTGGCATTTCATCCATAACACATAAGATACACCAAAGGAATGGAATACTCACAATTACCCATAACTATTCCTAAAATTTGATTGCATAGGGTTTCTACACTCTCTGAGACTAAGGGAGTAGGGAAGATGTTGGCCAAATTGAGAGACAACAGTCCAAGCAGAGAGAGATGCAGGGGAAACAGCATAAAGGTGAGAGAGCGCAGGTCATGCTAGTGACTAGTGAGGCCTGGGGAGTGGCTGAGGGGGAATCTGGGGCCATGGTGTGGAAGATTAGGCAGGGTTTGTTCTGCAGTCTTACAGGCTATAGAGCACGCATAAGAGTTAAAACAAGGAAGTAATATTCCCTTTCATAGCTCTTTATACTTTTAATAGGATGAGATGTGGAGAGGGTTTCTGAATTAACCAGAATTTTTTTTTGTCTTAGACTTTCTCTTACACACACACACACACACACACACACACACACACACACACACACACACACAATACACTTATGTATAAAATGATTATATCCCCACAAAAGTCGAAAGAGGTGGGTTACCCTTATTTCACAAATCAGGCAATTGATGCCTAGAAAGACTAACTTGTCTGAGGACAACAAAAGTGGCCCTCTGTCCACAGTGGGACAATTTCGCTTGTTTTTTAAGAGTAACCCCAGGAAACAGAACCTCGATGGATCCAGCAAGAGATGTATTGTCTGGGGAAGGAGGTGGCAAGTGGAGAGAGGAAGCTAAGGAAACCTCACTGCTTGCTGTCTGCACAGGAGGCCGCCCTCCTGGGCAAGTGGTTTCCATGGCAATAGATATCCGCCTGGCCACAGAAGCTCAGTCCCTCCAGTCCAGAGAGGCAATTTTGATGATTTCACTCAAGCTGTGGAGTCTGAGCCACTCAAACCTGTGTCAGCTCAGGGCACTGTCTCTAGAACAATACTTTTTATTTTAGCAGGTCATTATTAATAATTTTTCCTTCTTGTCTCAAAAATGTTCTCCAGCTCAGTGATATGCTGGGTGAATGAGTGTTTTTTGAAAATTTCCATCACTTCATAGCATTTAGATTTGGTGTATGTGAAAAAGAGTTCGGGTGGAAAATTTTCTTTCCCCACACTGCGATCTGTATCACCAAGAGTCTCCATATATGTGAATCTGTGATGTGACATCTTCTTGTTAATGTCCAGTAGTCGTTTTAATCTCAGTTGCTAGTTTTGGTTCAATTCCACACCACGCTTTCCTACTTCTATGATTTGGAGCAAGTTAATCCACCTCCCAGCACCTTCATTTTCCTATCTATCTCATGGAATACTTTGCTAGGGCTTGCTTTATGAGGAGAAAGTAGATATAAAGTGCCTAACACATAGCCTAAAGCCAAATAAATTAGGATGAACCTCTTATCTAGACTGGTTTTCTGGCCTTTCCATTACATAATGCAGTATTTAGTACTATTTTTTTTTCAAATTGAAATAACATTGAATTGCGTTATACAAGTTTCCAGCGTGCACCAGTGAAAATCAATAGTACTAATTTTTAACACTGATTATCCCAAGGAGCTGGGAAATGACATGCTCAACTAATTAAATATTACCAATGACTTAGCTGATACATGAAGGAAAGAAAAGGTCTCACACACTCCCAGCGAGGAGCATGGCTGCATTTCTGCCACCCCACAGTCTGGCGGGGGCTATCGCTTTGTTTCAAGGACCAGATAAGGTCTGACAGAACTTGAGTCTTTTACTGACAGTTTCCCTTGATTAGACAAGAGGGAGGAAGGGTAGTTCCAATAAATCCGGAAATTGGGACGCATGATGGGGAGCAAAAGCATGCCGTAGGGTTTTTCTACGCCCTCCTGCTGCACATGTGCATACTCCAGCTCAGGCCGAGGGGCTTGAGCACCAGTCAAGTGCCTGTAATTAGGGACACCTGGGCCCAGAGAGCACGGTAGTGCGCATGCGCAAGTGCGGACACCTGTGCCAAGAGGCCAGTGATAAAGGGGCCGCGTCACTCTGAGCTAGGACTACAGCTAGAGGAGGACCACACTGAGGCAAGACTAAACGAGACTGAGAATGCAAGAGAGAGGCCAGAGAAGGGCCAGAGAAAGAGCGCAAAGATTCATGGGGAATAAACTGCCTGCCTGCCTCCCAGCCCCGGCCTGTCCCATGCCTGCCTCCTTGCATGCCAGCCTCCCTGCCTGGTGTGCCTCGGTACCTGGGTCCCTGAGAGGGTATTAAAGCCCGTAAAAACCCATCAAGGGCTCCATGATGCTTTATCTGTCTGCCTGAAAGTGAACCTGTCCTGTGCATGCTTGCAGGAGACATGAACACCTCACTAGAGGACTCCTCTCTACCCAGAAAGGAAAAACCTAAAAACCTCACTGCTTTACTGCCCAGTGCATCTCTCCTGCTTCCTGTGTCTTAGTGTTCTGTCGCTTCTAATAAACTTTGATGCTGCCTTCATTCTGGTGCTTCATGAAATTCTTTGCTCCAGAAACACCAAAGACCCTCAAAAGTCACTATTCTCATCAGATCCACACATTTACACTGACATCGTATGAGACCAAGAATGGTTAGGGATTCACAATTATTGATAGATGAAAGAGGCAGTATTATCACAAAGCACTTGAAAGTCCAGATGTGAATTCAGTTCATTAATTCTGGCGTTCCTTCTTTAGGTTTCCAAAGATATGAACGTAAATACTTAGGCTGCGGTATTCCTTTCCCAGCACAAGTTTCTTACACCTGGGAAACGTGGAGCCTCATTATGGAACCACGAGAAAGTCATGGAAACTCTCAAGGTTAATTTTTCTTTTATGAAAACAATCTCAATAACGTTTTGCTTGGGGCTGTTTCTAAGTTTAAATGAGAGTGAAACAGCTTAGCAGACAGTGTTTATTTAGTAAATGTAAGTGGAATAGATTCTCTTAGCGTCCCTGGATCTTCTTTATGGCTGTTTGTGTTGACTGACAACAATTCACAGCTGCCCCTACTCTGGAAAGCAGCCCTCAGCCAAACAGAAGCCTCCTCGCCTGAGAGGAAAAGACCCCTCGGCCTAGGGGGGCGGACCTCAGCCAATGGCAACGGACTTAGTGGTACAAAAGGCCTCCAGGGCCTTACTCTTGCAGTGCAACTTCTGCCCTCCTGCGGAATCTCTCACTGAAGCAGTCCTCAGCCAGACCACAGTCCTGCGTGCGCTCTCTATTCCTGTCTCAGTGGACTTCTTTATGCCTCTTTTACTGGGGGACATGTTCCCCATCACTTAGAAGAGTCTTCAGTCTAGGCCTTTTTGTTCGTGAACCCCATTGAAGGCAACTGGCATCCGAAGTGGTCTTAGGAAGCCGACCCTGAGTATGGGATTCTGGAGTTGCTCGCTGGCAGGTCAGCTACGAGGACGCCGCAGTCACCGGTAGGTGGAGAATTGGTCCTTGTGCCTGCGCGGAGCGTGATTGCTAAGATGTCCGGCTTGGGTCAGGAGGGAGGGGATGTGCTCATTGGTGCAATGTATCAGACATTTCAGAGACGTGGGGAAGAAATAGCTAGAAGGTGTCTGGAACTGGCTGGGTAGTTGGAGAGAACGCTAGACGCAGATTTATTGGTCAAATTTTAAAGCGAAGCATGAGAATCAGAAGGCCTGAACTCCTGCACCTGAGGCAGGATGGGGCCCAAACATCTGAGGGGCAGACTGAGCAGAAGGGTATTGGGGCAAAGCTCAGAGAAGGCTGAGTTCTTAGCTTACACAGGCATCTAATGTCAAAGTCAGGGACTCGGTGGAGGGAAGTGTGTGCCCCGAAAAGTGGGTTGGAGATATCTTTGGCTATATCTCTTGCACTTGAACTTTGATTGCCCTAAACCTTTTAGCCCTAAAAAAGTGACCTGTTACTCATTGTTGAATATTGTCTCCTATCCCCACCTTGCTTGAAGACTGTGAGGAGACATTATAAGTCTTTATAAAACAATACAGGGTCCATTTCAGGATATGCCCCCACTTCCCACCTGGCCACTTGACCTCCTAACTAGCATCACATCTCAGCATTGCTCAATCAGAAAATACTAGGCCTGTCAAAGGGAGATGATACATGCTGAAGGAGCCTCAGGACCTAAAGGAAATTCATGTGAAGTAGCGGGGGAGTGAGTGTGGGGTCCCTGAGATGCTTGGTCAAGGGCAACAGAATATTAAGCTAGCAAAGGGAAGGCTGTGGCTAGGAGCATTCCACCATAGCCCCAGCAAGAAGGAGCCTAGGAGATGACTCTAAATTATGGTTGTAATAATTCTCAAAATATTGGAGAAATCGATGACCTGCACAAAGTGAAGTAAAAACATGACCGCTGCTGTAGCAAATGGTGCAGGAAGGACTCAGCTCAGAGAAGTGGCCATACTGTGTTAGGTCTATTTTATAGACCAGAAAACACACTAGCTGACCAAATGCTCAGGGGCCAGAGGCCACTCCATTCCACGAGTCACTGAGGAATGAATGCTATGTGGTAGGGGAATTCAGTGTTGTTGAGAATTTCAGTAGTAGCTGTCTTTTGTAGACTAGCACTGGTGGGCACACAGTTGGACTCCCTTGTAGCGATGATATAGAGGATTCTAGCAATGCAGAGACCAGGTGTCAGTATTTTACAAAACTAAGGTGGGTATAATTATGATGAAATGCTACAAGATCAGAATGGCCTAGAGACCACAAGAGTCTTCAAATTTAAGGACACACGTAGACTCAGTAAAGGGATGGAAAAAGATATTCCAGGCAAGGGGAGGCAGTTAAGAGCTACTTCCTCCTCTAGCTCAGCCCACCATCTCTCCTGCTGTTGTGTCCTAGTAAGTTATGTGCAAAGATGGTGGCATCATAAAATAAAGGGAACCTGGATCTCTGAGTCCAAGAGCAAGAGCTTTTGTTTTCTTTGGACTTGGTGTCAATGAAAAATAAACCTCAGTTGTCCTAACTCATTGAAAAGTGAGTGTTGCTACAGCAAAACCTATTAGATTTTAACTAAGACACCACCTTTTTTCATAGCACTGTCTTGTTTCATGAAGGTAGGATTTCACTTCTCTCGGGATGTTCTAATAGTTCCTCTGGTCTTTGTTTCTTTATTGATTCATTTTTCCCATTTGTCCTATCTTCATTTTAGAGACTGTCATAAATGTCTTATGATTTTTGACTATTTGGCTTTAAAATAAGGTACTAAAACTTCAGTGTTAAATTTTATATACATGAATAGTTTCTGTGGGCTGTCGGGTTTCCTCATAGTTAATCAGAGTCTAGCTCGTCATTGGGAAATCAGTATGTATCCATATGTGAGAAGCTTTTCAGGAGTTACTGGATATCCCAATAGAAGAATCCTTCAATATCTTGTCTGAGTGGTGAAATGGGACTTGTCCTGGACTCTGTATTCTAGGAGCAAGGCAGGGAAAGGAAACTGAGGGTTGTGTTGTTGAAAGTGCAAGCACTCACTCAGTTCCCCACCAGTGCCTGGTGTCCCCATGCCTGGAATTCTTTTATTCAATTAAAATGGAGAGTTCACTGCTAATCTTTGGTAGTGGTTGGCCACCTGGCCATGTAGTTTTAGAAAAGGTATCTGGGGACACGCCCCCAAAACATGGCGGCGAACAGACGCTAGGATCAGTCTCTCCTGCAAAAAATCGATTCTTGGAGAAAAATATCCCTAACTTTGAGAGCTGTCTCAACGAGAACCGGATACCCTACGCAATACAATCGACCCTGGGGTGCTTTGGACTTATAAATAAACTGAAGATTCGGAGTAAAGAGAAGAGAGGGGACATCTAATCCCACACAAAGGAGGAGCAGAGAGGAGAGATGGGCGGACCAGCTCCCCCTGAGAGCCACTGAATACAAGGTTAGAAACTGCGGTGAGGTCGGAGGGCTCCGGCCAGCCGACTGGGAGCGCGACCCCCACTCCCCCACCCCACGACCCCCCTCTCTTCCCTGCGTGGC
>PVIJ01009647.1:0-65499 GCA_004024925.1 Scalopus aquaticus
TGCACCTTACACCCCCCTCCCACCATCCCTTTGGCTCAGCACCCCCCAGTACCTCTGACCCACTCCCCCCAGGGGATGGACAATGAAGCAGGTAGAAGGGGGAGGAAATGGGAAGGAGACACCCCCAGAGATATCAGTGCAGGGGGCAGAGAGGGGGGAGGCTGGCTCGAGTCCCTGGGTGGGAATCCCAAGTCATAAAACTCAGAAATCCCAAGTCATGAGGTGGGTAACCTGGCCTCCTGGCAGGGGTGAAATGAAGACCCGAGGTCCAGGCTCCTGATGAGTCCTGGGGAAGGGTGGGGGGCACCCAACTAGCTGTCCTTGAGAAGTAGCTTCTCCTCTGGGCAGCGGAAGGGGCCAGGGGGCCCGGCAGCTGCCAGTCGGGCACAAGCTTCAGGTGAGAGCTGACGGCAGGAGCGCAGGTCCAGGCGGCGCAGGCGTGGGCAGCGGCGGAACAGCGGGAGGCAGTGGTCCGTGAGGCGGTGGCAACCTGGGGGTGCAGCAGTGGTGGGTGAGACCAGGAAGGTCAAGTGGGGGGTAAGCACTGACCACGGAGGACCTGCAGGCTAGCCGGGCGGACGGGGACCATGCTTACCAGCGAGATTGAGGTGTACCAGGGTCTCACGCAGTGGAGAGGTGGGGGCTGTGAGGAGGTGGACACTGGGGTCCCCAACATGGGCGCAGTGGCTCAGGTCCAGAGCGCTCAGCTGAGGTGCATGGCGCAGCAGGAGCCGCAGGGAGGCATCTGTCAGCTCTAGGCCTGCCAGGCGCAGCTCTGCTACCCCCTGCAGCCGCCCACGGCTCTCTGTTTGCCCTGGGCAGGCGGGTGACAGATTAGTACTCCTGGCCACTCCTGTCTAGACCAGCCCTGTCCCCACACTCGTATTCCTTGCCGCCCCCTAAACCTGCTCTCACTATAAAGGAGGCCTCAACTTGCCCCTTCAGTGTGCCTTGCTGTTCTTCTACTCATCCACACTACTGGATCCCACCTCATCTGTCCACTGTTCACACTGCCTCCTCAGTGACACCTCCCCTGACTACCTCACTTGAAGTAACATTCCACGTACTTCTACCCCTTCCTGCATTACTTTCCCCCTTTTCTTACCAACTAACATATACACGTTCTTCTCTTCTACTAGAATGTGAGTGTTCTTGCTCTATCCCTAGCAATCAGGATACAGGAGTTCGATAGTCACTCATGCAACAAATGGCATCGCTAAAGGGACTGCCACTCCAGGCTCCTCCCCCACGTCCCACTCCTTGGCTGATGAGCACTGTCACCATCTGGACCCGTTTCCCACTCCGTCTGAACCTACCCTAACATCCTCACTCACTCCCATCTTCCCTTTTCCTTCTGGTGTCCAAAGAGAGCAGTTCTCAAATGGGACAATACATCCCTTCACTACTAAAAACCTCTAAGGGCACCTCAAAGGAGTTGAATCTCCTTGATTGAACATTTCTAGTTTCTATAAGGTCTCATCCCTGTTTTCGCTTCTAACTCTTCTCCCTTCCCTGTAAACACCAACCAAACACGTATTTGCCCAAAGCGATTCTGCCAGTGGCCTTGGCCTTTGGGTCTGAGTCTAGAGGCCTCCTCTTCCCTCACCTCTCTAGGGTAGAAGAGCTCACGCCCTTCATCGATGTAGCCACGATATATTTTTCTTTTATTTGCATCTGCTGCATTCCTGCGTGTATTTTTTTCCCTTAACTAAGTGCTAAGGTGCACCAAGTCATTAACTGAACCTTCACTGCAGCCTGGCACCAGCTAAGTGACGGCCTGTCTCTAGGTCAGTAGCCCTCAAACTAGAGAAGCTTCTGCAGCCCCAGGAGGGCTAGTTAAAATGGCCACAGTGGGCCTGCACTCTTCACAGCAGCGCTGCTGCTCCCTTTGGAGGAGGCTCTCCAAGCATGACACCACCCCATGATTTCACTCATAGCCCTTGGCTTCTCCCGGAATTCCTATCATCCTCCTGTCTTAGATCGTGTTTCATCACTTTAAGTATCTCTCCCCTGGAGGACAGGGGCTACAACCTATTCATCCCTGCGCCCTCAGTTCTGATCACAGGGCCTAGTGCACAGCAAGTGAATAAACAAACAATGGCCAACCAGAGCCTTCCTATTCAAACTCATGTGTTCTGTCCTTTCTTCAAATCCTTTAACATTCAACATGAGTCAGAAGAGTCTCTGGAAGCCTCACGCCCCCACCTTGCCCAACCCATTTGGCAAATGAGCCAAAAGAGGCCACACCTGGTTTGGTGTCTGGCGGAGGCAGCAGCAGCTCACGGAGCTGGGAGTCTTTAACATCCTCGATCCAGCGGAGGTCCAGGAGCCGCAGGGCCGGCAGTGGGGCTGAGCCCAGGGCAGAGACAGAGAGCCAGGAGCAGCCAGAGAGCACCAGCTCCTGCAGGCCTGGGGGGGGAGGGGTCAGAGAGCTGGTGCTAAGAGGACTCTGCCCCAAGTCTGTCCCCCTCTTCACCTTGTCCTCGCCTCCTCACCCCTCCCTACCTTGCAGTCTGTTCAGAAGCCACATGAGCTGCTTCTTGGAGACACCTGTCCAGCTGAGGTCTAGGGCCCGGGGTTGACGACGAACCACACCGCTGAGCATAGGCGGGGTCAGTGACTTCCGCCGGCTCAGGTCCATTCTAGGCCACAGACGCTTGTCATAGCACCTGCCAGCCACAAGGAGGGGACACAGACCTCAGTCCTCAGCTACAGAGGCGCCCACAATCCTCCCCACACTCTAGCGTTCCTCCCAGCTCTAACCTGCTCCCAGACACTGGGGTGTGCTCGTCAGGATATTCCTGGCCCCAGGCCAAGAGCACTGTGTTTGGGGGTCAATTCATCACTAACTGGATGCAAGACCCTGGGCAAGTCCATTCCTCCCACCAAGCCTCAAGAGGCCTCAGCTATAAAATGAAGATAATGAGCTGCTGTAAGATCAAATGAGGTCATTAGTTTGTGGGACTTACAGCTTATAAGGAATTTTGCCAAAGACACATAAACACCCTACACACTGCATTTGATGTTACACCAAAGGGATCTGTCAGCAGCCCTCACCCCCAACCTCGGGCTTTTCAAGTTATCCTTGACTAAGTTATGATGGCTCATGGGCAATTTTCAATTCCTCTATTAATCTCCATCCTTGATCCACGTCTGCCCCATCTTGACGGCCAGCTGTCCAAGGCTTGACTTAGAGCCCTGCTATCTTCTCTTGTTGATTATTACAGCCCTGCTAGAATGTAGGCTCCACCGGGACAGACCCCCAGGGCCCAGCACCGTGCTAGACGCGTGACAGGCCTCTGTGCACATCCAGTAAGTGAGAGCCACCAGGCTGTTGAGCGCGTCCTGAAGCTCCCACTGAGCACCCCACACCAGGTTTCACTGAGTTGTTCAGTGGCTCAGCCCTGTTCAAGGGAGGCCCAGCAGGTCCCAGATATTGACAACACCTGGCTAAGAGTTAATATTCCTGGTTGGTTTCTTTCTATCTATTCCTAAGGTTAACATTTACGTGAAACCAAACTGGTTTTAAGTGCAAAGAGAGGATGAATTTAAAGGTAAATTTATGTCTTACAGTAAGTGGGCAGCAAATGACTAGAGTTTGGGAATCACTGCTCAGGCCCAGGGAGCCTTCAAAATGGGACATGGGAGGAAAATCAGAGAATGGCCCCACACCCTCTCCACTGCTTTTGACAGTCCATCTGGCCAGGTATTACTGTAACTTTAGGCCACCTTTTAAAACAACCCTGTTAAACAGGAACACACATTAAGTGTTCTGTCTGGTGAATCCTCCAACCCTCTGCACCTCTGGCTTATACCCCAGTTCTCCTATGCTTAAATAACTAAACAAATCTTTAAAAAAAAAAACATACAGGGCCTCCCTGGTGGCGCAGCAGCTGAGCACTGCGCTGTGGAGCTGTCAGCAGCCCACGACACGGGTTCGATGCCCAGCCGGGGAGAATCTCACATGGTGCGGCAGACCTCTCCTGCCTCGCCCACTGCTCCCCTCAGCCGTGTATTTCTGATCTGCCTGTTCTGCTCCCCACTCTGTCTCTGGTGAACCCTCTCACTGACCCACGCCTCTGTACTGTACCCCAGCTTGTATAAATAAATCTTTAAAAAAAAAAACACATACAATAGCACTCAATGGAGAGACTGTCTTTTGAAAACAGAAGGATGAAGTCAGTTAAAGCTGCCAGGCATAACTCTGAGCCCTGTGTAACATTTTAGGTACTGGTGAGGCACAGGTACTTGAATCCAAACAACTTCACCCTGTTCTACCTGCCACCACCACCATTTCTCCCTCTTCTGACATTCCAGCCTCTCCCTCTCCTGGTTCTGTCCACTCAATCAAGAAACATTTGCAGAGCTCTCCAATTCTAAAAAGAGGGGGGGAAAAAAGAACCCAACCTATCCTCAACCTAGCTTCTGCACCAAGTCCTGCCCCTTTCTCTTTCCATTCAGTGAAATACTGCTCTATCCAGAATTTCTCTGCCCGCTCTGATCCAGTCTTGAGTACTAGCTCAACTGCTGCCACCCCCACCTTAAAGCCCTCTGGATCTTCCACAGCTAGAAGGAAACTCTTCTCCCTGGGGGCACACAGAGGCCCCCTATTGTGTTTCTGTATCACATTCTACCTGCCTGCTCACAGACATACAATGCTGTCTGGTATTAACAATGCCAGTTTTGAAAGCTCGACTCAGTGACTCCTCTTCCAGGAAGTCTCCCTGGACTTTCCTTGGCTGGAGCTAATTTGTCCCTTTGTCTCTGTGTGCCCAGGACACTTGGTTTAAACCCCAGCATGAGCACCCTTCTGATGCTAAGTGTCCAGGCTCCATGGGGCACAGGGACAACACAGTCCACGGTAATTGAGGCAAGGAGGGACATAACAATCTACAAGAAGACTGGGACAGGAGAGTCTCCCAGGGAGACAATGCCTGATCTGAGACTTGAAGGAAGATAGGGTTATTCCAGCAAGGGGAGGGAAGGAAGGCAGTGTATGTTCCAGATGGAGATGAACCAATGTCCAGGCCCAGGACAGAGAAAAATCAGAGAGCGCTGGGAACCTCAGGCAGCAGAGACAAAGGACATTTCATCACATCATCATCATGGAGATGACAATGAATACTACAGCACTAAAAAGTAGTGTTTCTCAAGGGTTTTCTATGTGCCAGGTACTGTCCTATGTATTAAGTATTTAACTTCACAATAGCCCTAGCAGGTAAATACTGTTATTATCATCTTTTGTTTTAAAATCAAGGAAAATGAGGCCCAGCGAGGTTAAGAAACTTATTCAAGGAGCCACAGCTATTAAATGGTATCAGAGGCAGGTTTAGACCAAGCTCTCTTGGATAAAGAGCTGAACTCTGAAGAGGACATGGTGGAGGGTAGGGGTGCTATGTCAAGGAGGGCTGGGCTGCGGCGGCCCGGAGCCCGAGTGAAGAGGGTGAGCTGTGAAGATCTAAGTCAAGGCTCTACCACCTACGTGATAAGAGCAGTAACCTTAGCAAGTAGGTCCTCTCAGGGCCTCCGTGTTCCACGCCATAAAATGGGGTAAAGACTGCACTTACTTCAAAGGATTGGGAGAGTTTAGTGCCATCACTGGGGTGATCACTGTCCAGAAGTTTACTATGACTGGGGGAGTTTGCTGTGAGGGAGACAGAGCGATAGACATGTTCTGTCAAAGCTGGGGAGTGACTAAGGGAAGAGACAGAAATAACTCTCGAAGGCCAGGCGTGCCACCACGCAGGGCATGATGTTCGATTTCACTAACCCGTTCACTCTCTCCTTAACTCCAGGCACCTCTAACCGAGTCATCACCCTACTAAGTCCACCTCCGAAATGTGAGATTCTTGTCTTAAACCTCCCTCTTGCAGGGGTCCTCTGGGGACAAAGAGATGGACCAACCCAAGCTGTTACCTGCAAGGAGCTCACAGCCTCCTAAGCGCCAACCAAAGCCAGTTCTTCCCTCTCAGCTCTCTGGGCTCCCTGATGCTGCCACTGTGCCCATCTGCCCAACTCCAAGCCTTACTCCTAACCCTGACTGGCCCTGATGCTGTGTTCCAGCATCCTATTGCCCTCTGCCACATTCTCCCAAGTACTGACCCTCTTCCCTGCAATTCCTTCACTCCTCCTCTGTCCACCTTCTCTCTCCCCAATCTCAGCAAGTCACTTCACCTCCCCGTTCCAAGAGAACACGGAAGCCACCAGACGGGAAAGCCTGCACCTTCCTGCACTCCCACCACACTCTCTCCAGTTCCACCCTCACAACATCTTCCCACACTCCTTCAGAGAGCCTCACTTTCATTCATTCAACAAACATCCTCTCAGTGCTGACTGCATGTCAGGTGGAGAGTAGGAACACAGCAGCCAACAGACAGATCAAGTCCCTGCCTTGGAGCTGATGTCCTGGTTTCGCACCACCCTCCCCATAGCACAGCCAAGGATACCAAGGCCTACTAGTAGCAAAATCCAAGCGCCACTGGTGGTCCTTGCTCTCCGTGACCTTTCGCCAACAGCCAGCATGGCTCACCATTCGCTCCTGCCCCATCTCTCCTTTGAGCACTCTCTACCCTCAGTCTCCTCCAAGTTGCTGGCTCCTCTTTCTCTAACTCACAAATACTGGCATGCTGTTTCCTGCCCTCTCCTGAAACTGGTACCTCTAGGTTGAAAACTCCCAAACTTGCACCTTTCTCTTGAGCATGAGCTCTGAACATGAAGCTGCTCTTCAGCAAGCTCCTCCAGGCTGGCGCCCGTGCCTTTCAGACCTAACGTGGCAAATCTGGGTGCTGCACTTTCCTCTGAGTCTGCTCCTCCTCCAGCCTTTCTGAGTTTGGAGAACAGCACTGTGGCCCAGCAGAACTCGTGGACCAGAAACTCAGTTGAGTCATCCTGCTGCCCCCGTAACTATTTAGTCACTAACTCCAATCATTCTGCTTCTCGAAAAGTCCTCAATCTGAGGCCCTGCTCTCCATCCCCACAGCCCCGGCTTCTGAGCCTAGGCCTGACAGAACTTCCTGCCTGGTCCCACTGTGCCCCCGACAGGTGCCCACTAGGCCCTAACCTCATCCTTCTCAGCAAAGGTTACCATTTTATACGGTGTTTAGTACCCATCAGGTACTGTGCTAAGTGTTCTGTAAGAAGCACTTCACTTACTCCTCACACGGCAGGTATTAATTTGTGCCCCGAGCTACAGCTGAGAAGACTCGGTGTTGAGAGGAACAGCTATCCACTCACGGCCAGAGCCAGCAAGTCACAGCTGATGAAACCCATGGGCGCCAGACTCAGGGCCCAAGCTGGAAAGCACCATGCAGGCCAGCCTCTCTGCTTCATCCACTTCTGGTCACAAGTGTCCCCCAGAGACAGAAATCAGGTCCTCTTTAATTCTGGATCCCACATGCCAAGTACAGGGCTGGCCCTGAGGAAGAGACCTCCAAGCATTTCCTCAGTTAATATGGGGCAAGGCACCCCCATGTTGTGGGTTGACCAGGAGGTCTTCAAGGGCACAGATCTATGTTCTGATGATGTACAAGTCTGAGCTTTCAGTAAGTATTTGCTACCGAGTGAGTAATTATAATTCCAGTTAGGGGCACTGAGTAGTTTCTATTACCCAGATACCACCTTCACTTCTCTACATACACGAGGCCACAAAAATACCCTCAAGTGCTTTGGTTACCCCAGACTTACAGATGAAGTGAGGCACAGCGATGTTAAAAACCTGACCCGATGGCATACAGCTCATCAGAGGAAGAGGAAGATTCAACCTCTGTGTCTCAGAGACTGTGCTCCCCTCCTCCTAGTGCAACAGCTTCCACAGAGAAGGGGCGCGCTGACACCCCAGACCTCTCCCAAAGAAAAAGGATTAGAGCTTGGGTTAAGACACGAACTTGCACTGTGACTTTGGGTGTCCCTCATTTCCTGCCAGGGCTGCCACTGTGAGGAAAAAATCAGCTAACTGTGGACCACTTAGTGGCGCAGTAAGAGCCTGGGAAAGAATCCGAACTGACTTCTATAATCAAGTGTTTCTTGAGCACCTACACTGCCCCTTGTCCCATGCTGGGAACACGAAGATAAAGAAGACACAGTGTCTGCCCCACAACAGCAGGTGATGGGAACACGAGGATGGGTAAATGAAGGCTCCCCAGCAGGCAGAAGGCCTCCTCACGCTCAGGGAGGGGAGCAGAGTGCAATGGAGCTGATTGGGGAGGACTGGCCAGGGTCAGGATCAAAGAAGAAGGGCAGGAGCTTGGGATGATGACCCACATTTCTGAACAAACAAGGGTCAAGAAGCAGTGGGGAGATGGGAGGAAGATCGGGCAGAGGGTGTCGGTGGCAGCTCCAGGGCATAAAGAAGTTGCCATCGGAGTCAGGAGACCCAAGTATGGCTGTCTGTGAGGGGGCAAGGGCCACCTCAGCAAAGAGCTTCTCATGTGTAAGCAGACCAGCCGTAGGCCAGTCCCTGAAGCAGGAGGGATGGCAGGTGAGACGATGCCTACAGAGTAGTGAGCGCTTTGTTTGGCACATACTAAACACTCGTTACTGACGTTACTAGGCGGAAAGATCCTGGAGCCAGAGGGCCTGGGCTCAAATTCCTGGTTCTCTTGCTTCCTCTCCACATGACCCTGACCTCAGTTTCATCTGAAAAAGGGAGTAACAGTACAGTATCTCACAGGGTTGTCATGAGGGTTAAATGTACTCAAAAATGGAAAGCAGCCGTGCACAGAAATTGTGCAAGTATCACACCAGATACACATGACGTGAGGGTTTTCAACACAAAAAGAAGGACCAGAGAGGATCAGGAACCTGTTGCTGGTCACACAGCAAGTGAGGACAGTGTAGCAATGGAACCCAGCCCTGCCCAGGCCACTCACCAGCGGCTCCAAGTCCGGCAGACTCGCATACAAATGCACAGCTCTCGGGGCCCGAGGTGCTGGAAGACACGGAGCCAGGCAGCACGGGGCAAGGGGTGGTCGGATCCAGCAGCCAAAGGCAGCGTGTCAGGTTCAGGGCTTCGAGGTGGGGGCCGTACCACATGCCGCTCCAGCTGTGGAGGCCTGGGCGGTGGGGCGGGGCCCAGGGGCCAGCTGAGGAGGGGCCCCCCACTGCCAGGGCGCACAGCCCGCCGCCCCCCACGGTTCTCCTTCTCGCCTGAGCTGCCCCGGGCTGGCCGTCGCCCATTCCGGGCCTCCCCAGGGGCCTCATCCTCACTCAGCGATGTGCCTGACGAGTCGGAGTCGGAGTCAGAGTCAGAGGAGGATGAGGACGTGTCAGGCACCCGCTCCAGCAGCTGGCACATCCGCTTGAAACGCTCTAGCTTCTCCCTCTGTGGTGATGGAGACGGCACTGCCGGGCCCTCAGCAGAGGCCAAAGGCGGCTTTGGTTTCTGCAGAGAGACAGGGGGAAGCTGTTCTAGGGCCTGGCACATGCCTTCCCACCCTCCTGCACCTGAGGAATCACCAGGGTGAAAGCCCAGGGGACAGTCCTGAGTTCTAGCTCTGGTTCTGCTCCTGAGCAATGTGAGGCCTTGGTCAAGTCATGCCCCTCTCCGGACATAAGGAAAGCTTCAGTTTCCTTATCTGCCACATGGAAGTGCTGATTCAAAGAACAAAAAGTCTGATAGGTCTCAACAGCTTAGAAATTTCCAAAAGCAGTGAAGTATAGAAAGAAGTTAAAAGATCTAGTTTTTGAACACTAGCTCAAAGATAAACACCCTGTGGGACGTTCCCCCTCATCATCGACGACATGGAAGCGGTACTAGATACTTCCAAGGAGAGCAGCCATGTGAGAGAACAGTGATTGTGTGGCTCCAAGGCAAGCACCACACACTCGCTGCCTCATTACACCCTCACAGTGCTCAAGTAGACTGCAAATGGGGCACTCTTCAAATCTGAGGAACCTGAGACTCAGAGGTTACAAGACCTGCCCAAGGTTACAAACTGACAAATGGCAAAGGCAGGATTTGAACAGTCAGGCGTGCCATTAGTGTGTCAGTGCACAGTGACATGTGAATTCCAGCTTTGCTGTGTGACTCTGGCAAGTCTTCTACCCTCTCTGGGCCTAAAGAAATCTTAAATCTAGGTAGACTTTACAGTTTCAAAAGCTCATCTACTTTCATTAGATTAAAATATTTCCGTGGGGTAAGTGGATAAGTAGTACCATAACCATTTCACAAACGAGGAAACTGAGGCTCAGAGCAGCCAAGTTGCCAATACCACATTGGGAGTCAGCAACAGGGCAAGGATTTGAACTTGGTTTTTTTCCTCCTTTTAGCTTTGGAAAGATGAGGCAATGGGTCAGATGATACCCCAAGGGTTCTGGCCCCAAACCCCCTCTTCCCTCAACTCTTCCCAGGGGTCCAGATGCTCATTATGGTTAAGTGGGCCTGGGGCAGGACAAGATGAGCAGGAAGGTACAGATCTCTGTCTCCAGGATGAAGGGTGGGGCAAGGAAAGGTGGGAAGGGGAGGGAGGAGGTCCCCGGCACACCTCCCAGTTCTCGGGAGGGAGCCCAGGGTGGCAGGACGAGAAAGCCTGGCTCGGATTCAGAACCCTGGGGGGCAGAAGGCCTGGGCCGCCTGGGTCCGATCCTCGGAGGAGGCAGGCGTCTCCACCCACCTTCTTCAGGTGCCTCTCACGGCCTCCTTTCACCTACCAGGGCAAGAGGGAGATTTGGGGAGAGACCCCATTAGCCCCTCATTGTCCACAAAACTAAGATCCATGCCCTCCTCTTAGACTACATATCCCAGAAGCCCCCATCTCAGGGAGAACTCTGAGCATGCTCACCTTGCAACCAGTGTCTTGGCTCACTGAGCATGCTCTCATCTCCTCTTTCGTCCCCCTCAGGCCCTTTCCAGCCCCTCCTTCCTCCTCTGTAGCAGCTAATTTGAGCATGCTCTCTCGTTCCTCCCTAAAGCACCCAGGGCTCCCAAAGCTTTCCTGCCCAGCACCGGTTGCCTCTCACCTGTACCTCTCTTCCACACTGAGCATGCGCTATCCTCCTCCCAAAAACTCCTGAACTTCATCTCCCAACAACTCCTGGGAGAACCCACAGAGCACTGCATTCCAGGCCCACCCTCCCCATAAACAACAGGACTACAGTTCCCAGAATCCCTTGGCTGTAACTAGCGTGCATGCTCCCTGGCTCACCTTTTTCCTTGGGGTAGGGGGCTCATTCCCTGCCTCCCTCTCCTTTCTTTTGGGGGGCCCAGGCACATCCTCTGAGGGGGGACCAGCAGGTAGAGGGCCCTTGCGCCTGGGTGGGGGTGGAGGAAGTGGCGGCTCCTCCGTCAGCTTCCATCCACTCCCCAGGCTGGCGCCCTCCTCGCCGTTGTCAGCCCTGCGGCGGCCTGGTCCCTCACCTGAATCCTGAGGAGATGGAAGCTGGGGGTGAGGTCCTGCACAGCTCCCCAATTCACCACTAACCCGATACCCAGCACTCAGCTCAACCCCTGCCCCTACCTTGCTCGTCCGGCCTTCCTGGGTACAGCGAGGGCATTCCCAGCAATTGGGGATCTCTGCGTTGATGACACCCTCAGCCTTCCCCATCTGTAGGCAGAGGACAGGGAGTGGGTCTAGGGTGCCATAAAACCCGGAGGCTGTATTGCCTGACAAGCTGCCCCATCCCAGACGCCAGAGTACCCAAAGGCCATCACCTTTAGGCAGCCAGGGTGGACGATCTCGTTGCAGATTGTACACTCCATGAGGCTCAAGCCAAACTTCTCTTCCTCTCCCTCCACCGTGTCCTCCTTCCCAGCCTCCCCACACAAAAGACACACAGCTGTGTGTGGGAGCACGGGCTGTTGGGAAAAAGGAAGTGTCAGGGACCCCAAAAGTAAGCAATGGAGAACGACCCTGCCTTCTGGTGTCCCTGGCCAGCCACTAGATGAGGTTCCGAACCCACAGGCCAAGGTGAGTCAAACCTGAATTTGCTCTTGTGGGCAGTATGACCTTGAGTGACTGACTGAACCTCCTTATATTTATTTCTCCGTCTGTCAACTGGGGATAGGAACTTTTCTCTTGCAGGAACTTTGTAAGAATTGGGAAAGCACGAGAGGCCGGGGACACGTAGTTAGCACTGTTTGCCGGCTACAGCTGACTTGAGAGCCCGTGTGACCCTGAAACTGTAGCTGCTTTGGGAAGGGAGGGAAAACACAGGCAAATATGACAATACACTCAGAGAAGGCTGGAGGGGTGCGCAGCAGCTTGGGGCAATTAAGAGTTTGCTCAATGGGCAGCCCAAGGGGTGCTCTGGACCCCACAATGAAGCCCATGTGGAAAAGACCCCTGAGAACACTCAAAGCAGCTTACCGCTCCTAAGATAAACAGGCACAGCCTTTGGACAATGTGAGTTTGGGGAGGACAGTGGCAATACTGAGTCATACCAGGGATGAGAGGTTGTGAAACAGACTCAAGGAAGTAGCAGGTAGGGGAAGAAGGAGCAGTAAAGTGAGGCAAGGCTTGGGGGGGCAAAGGAAGAGAAAAAAGGGGCTGTGGAATGAAGAGACCAACCAGGAAAGTATGGCTGGTAAAAAAAAAAGGGAGGTGGTGGTACAAGGAGGGAGACACGTGGATGCCAGGGAAGGGTTGTGCTCTAAAGCTCTACTAAGCTCAAAGGACAAAGAAGACCGGGAAGAAACCCACATTTCTTGGATACCTACTGTGTGCTGGGCCTTGTCAGCAGGAACATTCACATCCACACTATTGTTTCATCTTTACAACTCAACGAAGAAAAGGTTTTACAGACAACATACCTCAAACTTCAAAGTGACTTGTTCAAGGTCACACAAAGGTTAAATCTGGCCTCAAACCCAAGCCTACTCTGATAGGTGAGAAAGAGGCCAAAGAAGAGTAAGACCCATCCACAGGGGCCAGCTCCTAGGGGAGTCCCTTGTGCACATGGGACAAGGGAGGGACATGAAGGGGAGGGACATGAAGGGGGCTGAGCACTGTATGGGTCTGTGCCTCTGAGAGTAGTAGGAAAAGCGTGCCGAGAGGAACCGGGTTGGAATCTTCTGTGTGCCTGACTGCCCCCACGCTGGTGCTGAGGTCAGAGACGGGCCTGGTGCACATTTCAACACACCAGAGAATGAATGAGTGAACAAAGAGCAACTCTCCGATATGCTAGAAAGCAGGCACTAGCCACCCCAGAAAGGCACACGGGCCAATTGGGGAAGGGTGCCCCGAGACCCAAGGGTGCCCAATACGGTGGGGGCAGAACTCACGGCAGTGCACTGCCGGAGCAGGCACGACTGCTTCATGCGCCCAGGCCCCCCGAACTTCTTCATGTCTCGGCAGAAGTGGCAGTCCCCGCACTCAGTTCGCACACAGGCCCGGCAGCGGCGGCAGCGGGTTCGGCGTCGGCGCGCTCCGGCCCCCGGCCCCCGGCTGCTCGACGACATTGGGGGCGTCAGCAACGCCGAGGGCTGTGGGTGAAGGATGGCAGGGTCAGGTGGGCCACTGGGGCTTTGGTCTGAGAGAACCCTGGCAGCTGCCCCATTCCCATGCAACTAGAACTTGTCTTCCTATCCCAGGCTACAAGGAACAAGGAGGTCACCCATGGGTGGGGGAGGGGGAGGAACCACTCCCTCTTCTGAAGACCGCTCAGTCCAAAGCAGTTAAGCTGGCTCCTCTGGGAGCCCCAGAACTGGCTTCCTGACCCAGTCCTCCTCTAACACTTGCTCAGCACCCCCTTCCCTAGCCCAGGCCGGACTATGGGAGACAGAGCCCTCTCCACCAACACTCCCACATCAAAGCCCCTGGAAAGCTAGGCTGAGGAGTTAGAGGTCCCAGCTATTCCCACTGTTCCGATGTGCTGCACCCCCTGCTTTTCCCAACCTAAAACCCCCAGATTTACCTCCAAAATATCAAGCAAGATTCCCGGGTGGGACCTCAAGACCTTTCTTACTCCAACCTCTCTTCTCCCCAAACCTAGATCTCCTCCCCAGATCTAATGGGATCCTTGCCCCCACCCTGCAATCCCTAAGATTCGCCCTGCTGCCCCACTTTTGAGGGCTCCAAGACCCTCCCTGAGAAGCTGCTTTGGAGTCCCTTCTCTGCTCCCCACAGAGCTCCCTCTGCTCCAAGACACCCTCCTCAGGTGAACCTGGGTAACCTCCTGAATTCCCTGGGAGAAATTCTAGAATCCAGCCTGACATCTCCACAGAACTCAGGATGGGCTCAGTCCTACCTGTGGGTTACCCCCACCCCCAGCTTCCCAGGCTGCTTTCCATCCCTAATTGTCTAGAATCCCTTGGGCTCCCCTTCCCATGGAAACCAGGTCCTGTAAGATCCCAAACGGACTCAGCAGGCCCGGAGGGTCTCTTCATGGCCAGAATCTTACCCCAGCTTACCCCTTTCCAGGGACTTCTAGACCTATCTAAGGGGGGTAGGGGGAGAAGGGCCCTCTAGCACTCCAGGGGAGGGGCCTGTAGAGCGGCGATTGCAGGCAGGGATGGGGGTCTGCAAGGGGAAGCAGGGTCTAGGAAGGAAGGCCAGTTCCCCAGGGTTGAGAGGTAACAGGAAGGAGGGCTGGAGATGAGGAGTTTGGAGCAAAGAGAGGGTGAGGCTGGGGGCGGGGAAGGTAGAGAGAGGCCGGGCTGAGGATGAATGGGAGTGGAAGCTGCCCAGGTCTGGGGGTGAGGAGGAGCCGCATGAACCCACCTCACACGTGTCCCGGGAGCCATCTCTCCCTTCTCGGCAGCTCCCGGCGGGTCGGCGGCCATCGGCGGCGGGGGGGCCGGGCGGCGCGGGGCGCGGAACGCTCAGAACGCCGGGGTCCACGGCCCCCCGAGGGCGCTCGGCCCCTCCCTCCGGCGGAGGCCGGGACGGCGGCGAGTGGAGATGGGGGGCGCCGGGGGCGAGGCCCTCCCACGGGCTGCGGCGCGGCCCTTCCAGGGGGAGGTCCTGTTCTGGGGGGCTTAGTCCCTCAGCCCCCCCAGGCCAACGGGGGCTCCTCGGGCGCAGGGTGCTCAGCTTCTGCCCGGGCCCCACTCAGTCCCGGGTCCGAGTCCCAGCTCCCCTCCCCCCACCCCGCCCCGCCTCTCCCCAGCGCCCCCGGACCTTTAACTGGCCCCTTCCCGGCCCCCACTGCCCAGGGGTCCAGGGCCAGGCCCGCGCCCCCCACCGTTTCCGGGGTTCAAGCCCCGCCCACCGCCGGTTCCCGGGGAGGGGGGGGTCCCTGTAACCTGCCCCCCTCCCCTGGGCCCGCCCCTGGACTGCGGCCCCCTGCCCTACGCCTACGGGGCGAGTGGAGGGGGGTGAAGGAAGCAGCTCCGGCCCCGCCCCCCCAGCCTGCGCGCGCCCCCGCCCTCTCCCCCTCCCCCCAGCGCGCGACCCTCCGGAGATAGGGATTTAAATAAAATTTGAATAAACCCCCTTCCTCAAGCAGGAGGGTGGAAGGAAAGGATGGAAGGGGGCAGGGAAAGGGGGAGGGGGCAATTGGGGTGCCTCAGCCCCCCTGGTCCCCCGGCCCCGCGCTGCTTCGGCCCGGGGCCCTGACCGCCTCTCTCATCCCTCCTGAGCTCCTTCCTCCTTCCTCCTCTCTTCCCCCTCCCCTCCCTCCTCCTTCCCTCCTCCTCCTCCTCTTTACTCCCTCCTTCTCCCAGAGGAACCCCGCCCACTGCCTCCTCCTCTCCCCCACCACCTCCTCTTTCCAGGACCAAAGCGCGCAGGGCACGACGGAAGTAGTAGTCCTGCAGACGCCGGTGCTACCGTAGAAACAATAGGACGCTGGGACCGGCAGGGACTACAGACAAGATGGCGGAAGGCGTGCCAAGGCGGGACCCGAGGATGCCGGGAGTTATAGTCCCGTTGCCCCGAGGTTCCCCGTTGCAGAACATAGAGAAGTGGGAACGATGACTACAAACAAGATGGCCTTCTCCCTCGACCCGACCTCCTTCCCAGGCACTCACACGCCCTCCTGTCCACAACCCTCCGCGTGTGTGGTACCTGACGGGAGTCGCAGTCCATCTGCTGCCTTCCCGCTGCCATTTCTACTCGTCAGGAACAATGGAAAGGTGAAAAGGAACGAGGACTACAAGCAAGATGGCGGAAGAGGGACGTACACCTGACTAGTAGGCGATCTTATGAGGTGCGATGGGAACAGTAGTTTTCTAGCCTTCTAGTGTTCGTTAAGAATGACGGGACCAGGAGAATAAGGAGACTACCATAAAGATGGCAGGCTACCTATGTTCTCCCGGTCGCCTCATTCCACCACCTTGGGCACCTCGCCGGCCTGTAATAGAATAACCCGCTCCTCCGTCCCTGAGGCGCAGAGCCTGACGGGAGCTGTAGTTTTCCCGGTTCCCCTCTATTCTCTTCGGTCGAGACAATGGAAGGGGAAAGGGGCGGGACTACCAACAAAGATGGCGGACAAAGGAAAGGGGAGGCGGCGATCTGGGATTTGTAGTCCACTCACTAAGGCTACTCCCTGCGGAAACGCAGGAAAGGACTACACTAAAAATGGCGGCCTAGCATTCGACCTTTGCGCCAATGCTTTCTGGGGGACGTAGTCCCTTTTTTAGGGTTACAGAGAAAGGACGTGGGCTGTTGAAATGTGCATCACTGCGGACACTCCAAATTGCGAGACGACGGAAACCGAGAGTCTCTTCCTCCTCACCCGCCACCCCCTTATGATCGACCCGCCGGGAAATGTAGTCCTTGCTAGTGGAAGGGGAGAATTTTTGTCACCAGTGAAGATGAGTGCGGTTGAGGGAGAAAGACGGACGGGCGATTCAGGAATCTATAATGTCCACCTCCCTATGTGGCGAGGACTTAACTATTTCAGGCTGTTAATACTGTCGCGACAAGGGAGGCGTGATTCTCGCCGAAAAGAACCGTCCGTCCCTTGGAAAGCTTGGGCGCCTTACACCTGGCTCTTGTTCCCCCAACCCTTAGAAAATCATTATCATCCAAGACGTGAGAGTTCCAGGGAAAAGGCTCTGGAGTCATACAAAATCCCCGCCCCTCCTTGGGAAATTGCTAAACCTCTATTTGCCATCCGAAAAATGGGGATAAGGATACCTACCTAGAAGCAGAGTAAAGAATAATAAACAAGACAATGTTCATGGAAATGCCCAGCTCAGGGTCTGACACGGGGCACGTGTTGATATTTTCTCTTTTGAGGCCCCTTCCAGCCTAGTTCTGGGATCCCAGGAATCCATGATGCCGGATGAAGTTAGCGCCTGTGAGAAGAAAACTGGCGGGCAGGCTACTCCGGTCTTGAGCCGCATCCCCTTCTCCCGCCTCCTCATCTGGGTCTTCCAGCGTCCACTACCGAGCACCGCTCCCAGGGGGCGCCCATTCTTCATTTTACTGAGGTCTTGCATGCTGGCCAGATTCCTCAACCTGAAGCTGTAAGCACTGCTTCCTGGCCAGCTCATCGCCAGGTAGCCTTGGAGGCTGACGGCTTCTCCCTTCTGCTCCTTCTTGCCTACCTTCTTGCCTACCTTCTTGGTCTTCCGCTCCTGCCTTGAAAAACAACTCACTGTTGACTCCAAGGTAGCTGGCAGCCCTTACCCCCCTTCTCTTTTCTGTGTTTGAGAAAGACCTGTAGAGGCCCCTGCAGAAGTCTACATGTGGTTTTTCTGCAGTGGAAACTGATGCGGGACAGTGCTGTGAAGTTCTAAATGTGCAGGGACTGGTCTCAGGCTGGGCTGAGGCTCCTTCCTGTTCACATTTTATCAGTCAGAATCTTTGGCTTTCAGAAGAGTTTCACCTCAGTGTCCTTGCTGACTTAGCTTATCTTGCATGGCTTCTTCAGGGCTTTTTCACAGTGTTCCGTCTGCCTGTTGTGCCTTCCTATTCTCTCTTCCCACTTCTGCACCCAATTAACTATTCCTCCATCAAATCTCTGTTTAAAGGCCACAGTCCTAATGAAGCTTTCCTGTACTTCCCAGATGAAATTCTGGAAAGTACTGACTCTCAGTTGGTTGTAAGCTTTACTGGGAGTCCACTCACACCTGAATAAGTACTTTCAGTATCTCCTTTGATCCTCATAAGAATCCTATGGAGTGGAATCCCATTTTGTAGGTGAAACAGGGGGAAGGGACCAGAATGGGAGTAGTAGAACCAGGATTCAAACCCGACTCTAGAGCTCGTCCTTAGAACTACTGCAGCATGAATTGACTGATTGGATTGAGGCCATGTGTGTATTAACTTTGGCATAGCAACAAATTTTTCATGTAAAAATGAATTTCTGCTTTCTCCCAGCTCCTGAAATCTATGATACTTAAGGCTGTGTTCCTTGAACAAGAAACATTTGAAGTTGAGCAGTAACTGCCTCTTTTAGCTAAAACATTTACTCACTAGTTCAACACAGTCCCTGCCCGGCTTGCTTCAGTCCTAATATTGCATTATTGGCTCCACTTCACTGAGACAATCATAATAATAAGCCTGTTGAGGTTCAAAACCATATCTTTTTTTAAAAAAGATTTATTTATTTATATAAGAACTGGGCTGTAGGCCAGAGGTGCAGGGGTGGGGTGGGGGGTGGTGAGAGGATTCACCAGAGACAGAGTGGGGAGCGGAACAGGCAGATCTACTGAAATACACTGCTGAGGGGAGCAGTGGGCGAGACAGGAGAGGTCTGCTGTGCCATGTGGGTCAGCCCCCTGGCCTGGGATCGAACTCAGGCCGTAGTGGCTGATGATAGCTTGGTAGCATTGAGACTTTAACCCCTTTACCCCCAAAACCATATCTTATACTGTATAGAGCATCTCGGTGCCAGGCACTGTGCCTGCACCACAGGGTGGGTAGGGTGATCACAGAGTGAGATTGCACATCAAGACACTTTTCTCTTTAGGGCCTCCCAGCTGACGAAAGGAGTTAAGTTTTAGCACTATGAAGCTATCTGCAGCAAGAGTTCGAACCCCAGCCAGGGAGCTTTCCACATGGTGCAGCAGACCTCTCCTGCCTCGCTTAGTGCTCCCCTAAGCAGTGTATTTCAGTCCATCTGCCTGTTCTGCTCCGCACTGTCTCTGGTGAATCTTCTCACACACAACACCCACAGCTCTGGCCTACACCACAGCTTTCGTATGCATAAATAAATCTTTTTAAAAATAAATAAAAATTTTAAAAAGATACTTTTTACTTTATAACTTACCGAACAATCTAAAATTTTTATCATGAGCTGATACTCATATACTTCAAACATGAACTAAATATACTATAGTCCAGCCATGTTGACACTATTATATAAAAACAGACTTTCTCAAATGTGAAATAATAGTGTCATGTATGCTCAGGAAATACAACACCCATGAGCCCTTTTTCATTTATTCCAAAAGGACACTTGTTTCTCTCTGCTTCCAAAGCTTTGGACGGATGACTTACAAGCACTCAGTGGTGGTGGCTTCTTAGGTGAGGGCCTCGACTGTACGGCTGCAACTTGGTTTCAGAAACAGGTCAGACCACTCAGTGTTCAGAAAGGAGCTGAGGAAAAGATGTGTGTGAGCCTGCTCCCACAACTGTCTGTATCCTTGGAATGAGTACAATAAATTTGGGAGCTAGAGCAGCCCCTTTATCCTGAGGTTCCTATTTAATAGTAACCACTTCTCAATCACTTCTGAATCTCTGTAGAAGTTCATAATTTGTATATCGGCTAGGTTATGCTGCAGTAACAAGTAATAGCCAAGTTTTGATGGCTTATAACAACAAAGGTTCTTTACTTGTTCTCATGCTGCATATACAAATTTTGGTCAGTAGTGGTCAGTTTGTTGGGGTTCAGGTAATGGGGTTTGATGTGTGGGGTTCTTGCGTCCCTCTTACAAAAAATTCAGCAGATCTTTCCATTCATCAGCACACAGAAAGTTTATCAAAGAAAAGAGAAGGGCCCCCCTGGTGGCGCAACAGGTTAAGTTACAGCACTATGAAACTATCAGCAGCCACTGCAGCATGAGTTCAATCCCCGGCCAGGGAGCTTCCCACAGGGCGCAACAGACCTCTTCTGTTTCGCCCGCTGCTCCCCTCAGCAGTGTACTTAAGTCAGTCTACCTGTTCTGCTCCCCATTCTGTCTCTGGTGAATCCCCTCACCCACCCCCCCACCTCTGGCCTACACCCCAGTTCTTGTATGCAAAATAAATAAATCTTTTTTTAAAAAAAGAAAGGAAAAAGAAAAAGAAATGCCTGCAGTCTTAAAAGACAAGAACTGCATTTTGCCAGAGCAAGGGGTATTCTTTTATAGTGCTGTTAGATGGGATTATTGTGGAAATTATCACCTTGGGGTCAGGTCGGGTTGGTCTTCTATGATTGATAATACTCTCTGCTCCTCCCATCTCTGGCTGATAATCTTTCCTGACCCACCTCAGATTCCTGGAAATGTCCATAGCTGGCTTAGTTTAAGATTCATTAATCACCCTACCCCCTACCTCTGGTATTTGTCTTTGTGAGACCTTCCATCCTAAATTTTTCTGCTCTCAGGTTCATTGTAGTCACTCAGGGAATAAGGCCAAGGAAAAAAGAGCCATCTCCATATCAGCTTCCATGATCACCATCTAACCATGGTGAACAGGGATAGGAGAATTGGTGAAACACACAGGCTCTTATAGCTTCTGCCCAGCATGACACATGTTGACCAGTCCATAGCCTTACATGACCTCCAAGGGGGCAGAGAAAGGGCCTCTTTCCACATGCCTGGAAGGAGAAGAATCGGGATACTTGTGAACAGCCCTAATGACAAGCGTGGCTTCCTGTGGGTCTAGGGAAGTTAGTGCCGCCAAATAGAGGATTTTCTGGACAAGCTCCCACTAGACAATACCCACTGAGAGAGCTCTTTTTTTTTTTAAAGATTTATTTATTTATGCATACAAGCTGGGGTACAGGCCAGAGGCATGGGGCGGCGAGAGGGTTCACCAGAGACAGAGTGGGGAGCAGCACAGGCAGATCAACGGAAATTCACTGATGAGGGGAGCAGCGAGCGAGGGAGGAGAGGTCTGCCACCCCATGTGGGAATCTCCCTGGCGGGGCCTCGAACTCACATCGCTGCTGCCTACAGCTCCACAGCACAGCGCTTAACCACTGCACCACCAGGGAGGCCCCGAGAGAGCTCTTTTGTTGTTATGTGGGATTGCAACATCTACAGAAAGTGGAGAGGAACCTGAGGTGGGTGAGTGAACAAAAAATACCTTAGGAGACATTGATCGTCAGGGGATCGTCCCAGGGGATCAGTAATCTTAAAAAAATAAGGCTCCCAAAAAACTGCCTGGATCTCACAGCAGACCTCTCCTGTCTTGCTCGCTGCTCCCCTCAGCAGTGTATTTCAGTTGATCCACCTGTTCTGCTCCCCACTCTGTCTCTGGTGAATCCTCTCATGCCCCCCACCCCGCACCTCTGGCCTATACCCCAGCTCTTGCATGCATAAATAAATAAATCTTATTTAAAAAAAGAAACTGCCTGGATCTACTCAGTGAAGATTCCAGAAGTGAAATGCAATGGGTGTGGCTTCTGGTAGCCATAGAACACTTCAGTAGAGTTCCTTGGTCAGTGGTACCAGAGGATCTGATATCAGTAGTAGCTGAACCTCTCAAATTTGTGAGGTAACTATTACCACATTTCTTTTTGTAGATGTACCCTTCCGTTGGGACCAGGATCAGTGCTCTAAGTGGGTTCCTGAAGCAAGGGACTGTAAATGTTTCCCTTTTCAAGATGGTGAATTTTATATTTTCTTTTTTAAAAAACAGTTAAAACTTTTAAAATTATTTTTAAAAGTCCCCCTTAAGTTGCCATAAGAAATAGGATAGGTGCCTCCCTGGCGGCACAGCGGGTTAAGTCTCAGCACTATGAAGCTATTTGCAGCCACCGCAGCACAAGTTTGATCCCCAGCCAGGGAAATTCCCACATGGTGCAGCAGACCTCTCCTGCCTCGCCCACTGCTCCCCTCAGCAGTGTACTTCAGTAGATCCGCCTGTTCTGCACCCCACTCTGTCTCTGGTGGAACCTCTCACCACCCCACACCTCTGGCCTACACCCCAGTTCCTGTATGCATAAATAAATAAATCTTTTAAAAAAAAAAGAAATAGGGATAATACTGAATGTACTCTTCTCCAGGTAGAATAAAAAGGGCATGATCCTTCTTTGAAAAAGTTATTGGAAGATAAAAATCTAGCCAACCAAGAAAGGAGTCAAAATAAAAGGATTGTTTGTTACTGTTGAAATATCTAAATGTCTAAGACTAAACAAAGAAATAGGGGTTGCAACATAAAATATACTATTTATATCTATACATTTTATATACTATAAATGTTATCAATATTAGTAAGCTAAAAATAGTAACCCACAAAAATCTGGATGTGGGGGAAGAGAGTGAAAGAAATATTAGGAATTCACTGGGAGTGGCTAATGTGGCAGGAATTCAAGGAGTGGTGTTTACTTTTAAAATGTGTGATTGGGGCCTCCCTGGTGGCACAACAGGCTAAGTGTCAGCGCTATCAAGCTGTTCACAGCCACTGTAGCAAGAGTTCAATCCCCGGCCAGGGAGCTAACCCACATGGCACAGCATACCTCTCCTGCCTCACCCACTGCTCCCTTCAGCAGTGTATCTCAGTCAATCTGCCTGTTCTGCTCCCTACTCTCTCTGGTGAATCATCTCACCCTTCCCCACACTTCTGGCCTGCACCCCAGCTCTTGTATGCATAAATAAAAAAAAGTGTGATTGATAAATAACAATGAGTCCAGGCCTTCCTTTTCCCACAATGCCTCACTTTCTTCTTTCCCAGTTGAGCCCTAGAGAATGACTCCCCAAAAGAAGGGTGGCCAGAAGAAGGACCAGCCTGCCATCTTGGAGGCAGTGACACTAACATTCACTGGAGTGGCTTCAAAAAGCTGCCCCTCAATCACTTAAAGAGAGCCAGAAATTTGCGATGAAGGAAATGGTTACTCCACATGTGCACATTGACACCGAGCTGTTTGGGCCAAAGGAGCAAGGAAAATCCCAGACAGTTCCTGTGTACAGCTGTCCAGAAAACCTGACGAAGATTGACCAAACAAGCTGTTGCCATTGGTTGCCTGTGTACTTGTCACCACTTTCAAAAACACACAATGTGGATGAGAACTAACCACCAATCGTCAAATAGGTACAAACTGTAAAAATAGTGAGTCCACCCTCCCTGTTTTTGAAAACCTTTTTTTCCTTAACTGTAGTGGAATCTTATAGGAACTAACAACATTTGTAGTGAAGAAACATTTACCTGACATTCCACCATTCTTTCAGTTTCACTTCTGTTTTGTCTGTTAAAGGTAAATGTAACATTTGTGTTTTAAAATAGGTTATATATGTGGGGGGAGGGAAGGAAAAGTGCACAAAATGGAATAGAAAAGAACACAAGGGACCATGGAGATGGATCACGGGTGAATTGGTGGTGGGCTACCCAAGGGGAATGCAAAATTAAAAGACATAAATAACAATAAAAATATATATTAAAAAAATTTTCCTTGGAGTCTGGAAGACAAAACCAGTCAATCGGGAAGTGCAATCAGTAGGAATTAGAGAATATCATGTATTTATGTGTGTGGACTTATTGTAAGGATAGTTGGTTACAGCTAAGCTTTTCCCTACATGTGCTATGCATATTTTTAATGAAAGATACATGTATTTGCACAAAATTTCTCAGGCACAATAAATTATTATAAACTAAAATAAAACCCAGGTGCTTGCTTTGAGATTGTGGGTTTTTTTAAAATGTAAAAAAATAAAATAAAATAGTTTATATAGTATGAATTCTACATATTTCCTATTACCCAGTGTGACGTTTACAATGATGATCACCAAGTGTCAAGGCAGTAATGGTTATTGGTGAGATAGGGTAGCCCCCGCCTTTTCTGATTTGCTTGAATTTTTATAATTGATAAGTATCTTTAACAAAAATGATAAAGTCATTCTGTTTTGCAGAATGGGGAAGTATTTTATATTTTATTTATTTTTTTAAAATATTTATTTATGTATACAAGCTGGGGTGTAGGCCAGAGGTGCCGGGGGTGAGAGGATTCACCAGAGACAGAGTGGGGAGCAGAACAGGCAGATCTACTGAAGTACACTGCTGAGGGGAGCAGCCGGCGAGGCAGGAGAGGTCTGCCGCGCCATGTGGGAATTTCCCTGGCCGGGTATTGCTGCTGTGGCTGTGGATAGTTTCATAGTGCTGCGTTTAACCCGTTGCGCCACCAGGGTGGCCCTTTTATATTTTATTTAGATAAGACGAGGTTTTAAGTACATCTGATTATGTTTTTTTTCATTGAGTTAGTCATTAGTCTTTTAAGCATATATTTTTAAGAATGTATTGCAAACATAAGTAGGTATTTCTCCCACGAAGATACACAGTGTATGTCAGTCAATCAACCTTTTCTGCTCCCCACTCTGTCTCTGGTGAATCCTCTTGCCCCCCACCCCAAACCTCTGGCCTATACCCCAGCTCTTGTATGCATAAATGAATAAATCTTTAAAAAAAAAAGGCTTTCTCTTATACACACACAATTATAAAGACTCAAATGATGTCAGCCACCTTCTGGAAACCTCTGATAGAGTTGAGTAAATACAACCTTTTGTATACCAAGCACCATGGTAGGCAGCAATGATGCAAAATTCCCAGCCTCATCCAGAATGAAGACGGTTTCATGCTTGTGTATAGAAATGAACGTTTGAAAGCCCATAACACTGGTCAACAACTTTTTAAAAAAGTCATATAACTGAAATAAAATTAGTCATGCTCAATATGACAGTCAAATTCTAATTTTGACTCTAGTTTTTTTGTAATCTGCAATAAATGGATGTTTACATCATGAAATGCATGCCAATAGCAATAGGCCTACCATTAATACCTGTAAAAAATCAAGTCATGGACTACTTAGATTTCTTTGCTTGTCTCTTGTACAGCTGTTCAGGAGCATCTCTGGGGAGTGTCCAGCAGTAGTCAGCCAGCATTGTAGTGGACCATTTTCCTTGGTATCTTTTTTTTTTTTTTTCAGATTTATTTATTTATGCATAGAAGCTGGGGTACAGGCCAGAGGCATGGGGCGGTGAGAAGGTTCACCAGAGACAGAGCAGAACAGGCAGACCAACGGAAATACACTGCTGAGGGGAGCAGCAGGCTGCGAGGCAGGAGAGGTCTGCCGCACCATGTGGGAATATCCCCCGAGCTGGGCGTCGAATTCGTGTCGCCACGTCGCCGCTGCCACTGACAGCTCCACAGTGCAGTGCTTAACCACTGCGCCACCAGGGAGGCCCCTGATGCGATATCTTGATGAAAACATTCGCCATGTTCATCACTAACCATACTACAGTTTTCAGGAAAGAAATCCAGATGGGAATGAAGGAAGTGGATCTTTAGAGACATATTGCAGCCAAGTTTCTGATACTGCATCAGCATGTGTTCTACTAGTTCCTTGCAGTTTTCTGCCCTAACATTCCCAAAAAGTTTGTAGACACTAGGCGAAAAGCATTCCATGCTTGTTTCACATCACCCTGCAGCAAGTTGTTGAACCTGTCCTCTCAATGCAGACGGAATGTTTGGGTAGACTATTCTCAACTTCTTTTGCTTCATTTATTCCACCGGAAAGAAGAGGAACCAAGCAGAAGTAACAGTCTTTTATATGGCTGCTTGGCTCTCTCCACACCATGGGGACTGCAAACGGCATTGATGGTCTTTTGCCATTTAACCACTGTGAAAGCTGTGTTATACATGGAGCACAGCATATATGTGGGGCCCAAGGCTTGTCTTGGTCACCAACCTTGCATTCAAAGTCGAGATGATAAGCCTTCTTCACTTGAGAAGTAATACTTTTCTTCTGTTTGGCAAATGTCACTTCCCCACAAATAGAGCAGAAATTGTCCACGCTATGAACGCACTTTTGAGGCATTACTGTTCTGTATTGTGCCTAAAAGGATCAAATAATAACAGTTCTATGAAACAGTAGCTTAACACTTTGTGGTCCGCTCACGTATTAGCACGTGTTTTTGTCACCAGTATCACGTGGCCGCTCACATATTAATATGTGTTCATCTAGTCTCCGGTTTTTCACGCCACAGTGGATTTATTTGGAACTATTAGGAGCTATATCTTTGATTGTACTCAGTCTAGAAGCTTGACACATTGGTTTGGTGGGGCTTTATACTTAGGGACAGGGGAGTCAAGGAAAAATATGGGGGTGTTGGGAAGGGGCGAGGTGACCCTTCCTCATCCTGCCATCTCTCACTGACTACCCTTCTCCTTACTTTCTCTACTGGTCTTGCTTATTCCAGAAACCTGCCAAGCATGCTCCCATATCAGGGCCTTTGCACTTGATGTCGTCTTTGCCTGAAAAGGTAGGGGTGAAAATTTACAGTCAGAGGAAGGAATGAGGTTGGTTTCATGGATGGGGTCCGGACAAGGATCTGGCTTGTGGTTCATGTTTATTTGTTCTGGACGAGCCTCATTATGGGACCTATTGGATGCCAGTGGGGCCATCCCTGAGTGTCCTGGGGATGAAGAGGCATCAGATCTCTTGGGGGCACACGTATGGCGGGGTCTGGGTTCCAAGCTTGCGGTCAGAGGGCACTGGGGCTCTTGCCATTAGTTGATGGCATTATGTACCATTGGGGCTACCCTAGAAGGGCCTCATAACAGGGATCAAGACATTTAGTGGGTAGAGTCGGCAAGAGCCTGGGAGGTAGAAATTATTATCTGGTTTCCAGATGAAGAAACAAACTGGCTCAGAGAGGTTAACTAACTTACCCAAGCTAGTGATGGACAAAGGCAGGACTGGTAGCCAAGTCTGCTGACTCCTAAGTTGCTGGGATTCCCCAGGCATCTGGGGAGACCAGAAGAGAAGTGGAAATAGGTGAACTGCTAGGTGGGGCAGGACTGGTGCCAAGCTCATGTTGTCTGTCCAGACATCATGACAAATGGGGCTGGGCCTGGGAGGGGGGCCAATTCCTCCAGCTGTTAAGGACATTTGGGAGTCCTGGGAGAGAAAGTCAAGCTCCTGAGAGAAGGGGGTGGTAGGGTTGGGTGAGAGTGAGCCTGTCCCCTCAGGTGAGGCCTGGCCCCACGTCCACCATCCACCTGTGTGAATAGTACCAGATCGAGTATCTGCCTCCCTCTTCCCCTCCTTCTCCTCCTCCTCCACTACCCAGCCTGGCCCACGCCTCAGTGCACCCACTCAATGGGGCTAGTCTAATCCTCTGACATCACCTCCTGCACAGCACTGGCCCTGCCTGGCAGCCTTGGCAGCCCCCAGCCTTAGAGGCCCTATTTAGGATCCCCCCACCTAGAACCACTCCACCATCTCCTCTCTCCTTCAGCTCACGGTTCAGATCAGGTATACCCCAGATTTGATCCCAAGCTGGGGGTCAGGAATCTAGAATCTATCCCGGCCTGCTGTGTGACTCCTGGTAAGTAGCTGTCCCTCTCTGGGTCTCAGGCTCCTTACCTAAGTTTCCTCAACCACCTGTTAATCACATCAATCTATTTCGACTTCTCAGGACCTTATCACTGCAGGAGATTTTGTTTCTTCTCATTTCATCTGTTTGTTATTGGTCTTTCCCCTGTGGACTGCACCAGGAGGCAGGAACCAGGCCTGCTTCTCAGTCACCCGGGGCAGCTCACATCAGGCTCTGTGGGTATGTGCAGGTTGGAGGCAGACATGGGTGAATGAGCGTGTGGTGCGCCTCCTGCTGTGGCAAGGGGTTGCGGGCCCTCTCCCTTCAAACTATCTGCAGAAAGGAAGAGCGTGAGTGGCACTGCAGCCCCCACAAGAGGCAGAGGGGGCCAGACTGACCGACCACTCTGCTCAGAGGGCGGCGGGGACTGAGCCTCCACTCCCTCATGGAGAAAGTGGAGAAGTTCTGGAGGGGGCGGAAGCCACTGCCTGTCTGTGCCCCTGCCCACACCCTCAGCCACGTGCTGTGGGGAGAGGGAGACCTCAGGTGTGTCCCTGTGCACTGTGCCTGGGGAGACACAGCCACGGGCCCGGATGGCCCAGGAGAGAGAGCAGAGCCTGAGACGCAGCTGGATCCCAGGACTCCTGCCCCTGAATGCACCTGCGCGTTTGCACACTCATGGCCGTGGTGCGTGGACACCCCCGTATGTGTGTGTCTCCTTGTGCACACACTCTGGCAGGGCCTCCGGGTGTGGCTGTGCGTTCCCATGTGCGCATCTGTGTGCGCACCCGTGCGCTGGTCTAGCTGACTCTGAGTAGCGTGTGCACCGCAGGGTGTGCTCACTACAACGCGTGAGAGTGCCCACCAGAGCGTTGGGTCCACAAAGGCGGGATTTCTGTCTGATTTGTCCCATCACCAGCACCCAAAAAGGACCAGCATGTAGTAGGTGTCGATACAGACTGCAGTGAGTGAACACGGAGAAGCCATGTGCATGTCTGGTGTGCCCAAGTGCCCACATGTGTGCAGACGTGTGCATGCTCCTGTGTCTGAGGGTGCACCTGGGTGTGGGTGATGCTACTCACACACACCCCTCCTGTCCCTTTCCCAAACTCCCCGGGAGCCAGGGCCCAACGCCTGGGTCCCAGTGGGGCGGAGCAGGGGGCCGCCTCCTCATGGGGAAACTGGATCCCTGGACGTGCGGAGCAGCAGGGAGCAGGGCGGCCCCTTTGTCCCCTGATAATCCCCTCCACACCCTTGCCCCCTCCCTCTCAGCAATCAGGGTTTAAGGTTGAGTTTGGGGGCTGTAGAGGACTAGGGTGTCACCTCAGTGTCCCCCTCCCTGGCCGTCCCCTGCCTCTGGAGCTTCTGTACCTGCCCCCCATCCCCCAGGGTGTGACTCCTTCCTTCTTTCCTGGGCGGCGCTCAGCCCCAGGTATAAAGCCACCTGAGGGAGGGACGACAGCTGTCCCAGAACGATCCAGAGGCTGCAGAGAGCAAGGAGCCGAGGAGAGAGCATGAGCTATCTGCTGGGTGAGTGAGGGGCAGAGGCCCAGTGCCCGGAGACCAGAGGGGAGGGCATCCTGGAGGCCTCGGGCCCATCTGGCTCATGTGCCTGGCTGGCTGCCTTTGCATCTGCGAGGAACCGCCAAACTTTTACACAGGAGGGTCTGTTCATCCTTCATTCAAGAGCTATTTATTGAGCGCCTCTTAGGTGGTAGATAGTATTCTAAGCATTTGGGGACACGGCAGTGAACAGACAAAAAGTACAGTCTCGCAGAGACCTCATTCTGCAGACGATACAAGTACTGAATAAATTGTAATGTCAATGTGATAGAGGTCAGTGGAAAGAAGGAAGGAAGGAAGGAAGGAATGAGAGGACCTTCGCTTCCAGCTTTCCCTTAAGTTCTGAACTTCTGGGAACTCAGGACTATAGAAAGGGGAGGACAGAGGCCACCTGACTTGCTTCCGTCTCCATGGCTTCCTGCTGGTGACCTTAGGGAGCTTCTTTCCTGAGGAACATAACCACCCACCTTTGAGAAGACCATTTGGCAGCATCAGCTCCAGCAGATAGCCCCGCCTTCAGAGCGCCCGAAGGGGCCGGCAGAACGAAGCTCATGGCAACATGCATCCACTCAGCAAACATTTATCATGCTCTGTGCTAGGTGCTGGGGAACCAGCAGTGAATGAACTGGGTGAGGTTTCCTCTTTCCTGGAGCTGACATTCTAGGGCGAGACAGCAATGGCAAGTAGACAAATAAATGAGGGAGCCGCAAAACAGCAAAGGTCTCAGAACGCTAAAACCAAGAGGAGGGGCTTTTGCTGCGTGGTCCGAGCAGCTATCTCAGCTGAGGACTGAATAGAAGGCAGAAGCCTTTGGGAGAAGAGGGTGATCCTGAAGGGGGGATGCTGCAGAACCCAAACTGGACCAGGGCAGCAGGGCCAGGCCTCTCATCACCCTGAAGATCTTGGCCTCATGGGAGAGTTGGGGCACAGAGATGGGGGGAGGCAACTATAGGAGTCAGAGCAGAGAGGTGCTGGTGGCTTGGCTCAGGAGGTGGCCATGGATGGAGAGTGGTCAGATTCTGGACACCTCTTTTCCCATTTTGTAAAGCAAATACAAGTACACAGAAAGAGGCCCAAGTCACCAATTCCCAGCTCAAGGCCTTTGCCCAAGGTGAACATACCTGTGTCGTGAGCACAGAGAACAAGAAACCCAGACCTGGGCTGGCTGCCTTTGAGGACAGAGCCAATGGGATTTACTGTGGAACTGAATGTGGCGAGCAAAGAAAAGGAGAAAGCCTTGGGGAGGACCCTGGGGTTTTGAGCTGAGCGGCTAGAAGAATGGAAGTTCCTCACCTGAGCACAGGAAGATTGGCGAAGGGGAACCTAGAGTGGGGTGTTGGATATTTTGAGTCTGAGATGCTGGTTAATATCCAAGGGAAAACATCAGGCAGGAAGTTGAATACACGGGTCTTGGAGTCCAGAACTTTCTGGGCTGGAAATAATCTATTCCCAGGGTGACTGTGCCCTGCCTTGGATGCACAAGAAGGTCGTCAGCCTCAAGGTGGGACATGTTTGAGGAGCTGTTATAAACAGCCAGGTGGGGACTCAGGGACTTGGTGCTGACCTCTGATTTCTTCTGCCAGCCCCCCTCTGCCTGCTGACCCTGCCGCTGTCACCGCTCAGTCTGGGGGCCCCCATCTCCCCAGCTGAGCCCATCAGTCAAGCCTATAGCCTGGCCCTCTACATGCAGAGAAACACATCAACGTTGCTGCAGACTTACGTGAGTCCAGCGAGCACGAGCACGGGCAAAGGGGAGCGGGACACTGACCACCTGGCCCAGCCTTGGGGAGGGGAAGTAGAGCAAGGCTGGGAGAAGGGGTTGAGGGTCCTCCATGGGCCTGAGGGTACAGGGGCTCTGTTGACCAGCCACATCCACCAAGGGCTGTCACTGACAACTGGGTGCTCTTGGGCAATCATTCCTTCTCTCTCACTCTCAGCGTCCTCATTTGCAACATGGGATGGTGATCCTGCCTTTGCTGACCTCTCAGGCCTGTGACAGGATTCAAAGGAAGCAGGTAGAGGAAAGGGCTTTACAAAGTCAAGATGATTTCTATGACCACCTTGTGCTGGGCACTCACCTAAGCCTTATGCCATGCTGGGCACTCTGTCCCCATTATCTCACTTATTCCTCAAACAGTTCAGAGAGGTGGAATTCAAATCCATTTTACAGATAGAGAAACGGGTCTTAGAGAGGGTGAATAATTTGCCCGAGGTCACACAATCACTGGCAGTGCCCGGGTTTAAAACCAGGTGTGTGGTATTAGATGCTCACCCCCAGGCCCCACCCTTTCCACTATTTTAAAAGTTCAAACCGGGAGCCCTGCTGCCCGGGCCTGACCCGCAGGTGTTTGCTGTTTGCACCATGCACTGCATTCAAATTTGGAATATGAATACCCGACTAAAACAGTCACAGGGATCCTGTCATTCAAAGATCCTGCCCTCTACCCTCCTATCAATCCTGCTTTCGCCCCCCCAAGTTATCTGATCTGCATGGTCTCTGAAGGCCCTGGAGGTGGGGACCCTTCCACTGGACTCTATTCCAGACCCCTGTGAAGTTACCAGGTCTAGTTTCTAGTCCCATAACTGCCTCCAGTCCCTGGGTAGCCTTGGGCACCCTGAGCATCAGTTTCTCCACCCATAAATTGGGAGGTAGGACTAGGTGATCTACCAAATGGGATATTCATCTGTGTGCACCAAGATTCTGTGGGTCTAGGTTTGTGGAGGTGAGAATTTTGATGGAGAAGGCATTCAACTAAATTTAATAATATTAACAATTATTTAGCAATTAGTATAAACCCAAAAAGCTAAGTGCTGGAAATAAAAGAAATATATAGGGCTGTAACCACATTGTCAATAACATGTTTAGACTGAAAACATTAAATAAATAATGTCATCACGGTGTTCATGATATAAATATATTGACAGTGGCTTATCATGCCCTCTTCTATGCCACGTGTGGTACTAAGTACCTTATGTATATTACTTCTTGCCATCTTCACAATAACACTGCTACGTGGGAATTATGGAAGCTGTGACTCAAAGTTACACGACTTGTGCATGGAGGAAGCTGAATCGGAACCCAACAGAACCCAGGCTTTGTGTTAGGCCATTCTGCCCAACTCCCTGAGGGGGAGTGAATAGCAACTCCCCCTAAGAAGATGCCAGTCTCTTAGAAGGCAGACGTGAAGTCAGGGGGAGCCCCAGGACACCCCTTTGGTCCCCTCACTCCTGTATGTCTCTGTCCCTCATGCAGCTCCAGTACCAGGGCAGCCCCTTTAGTGACCCTGGCTTCTCAGCCCCTGAGCTCCAGCTCAGCAGCCTGCCTCCTGCCGCCGTCTCCTTCAAGACCTGGCATGCCCTGGATGATGGGGAGCGGCTGGGCCGTGTCCAGGGGGCCTTCCTGGCCTTAACCCAGCACCTCCAGCTCGTGGGGGACGACCAGAGCGACCTGAACCCTGGCAGTCCTATCCTTCTGGCTCAGCTTGGGGCCGCAAGACTCAGGGCCCAAGGCTTGCTGGGCAACATGGCTGCCATCATGACTGCCCTGGGCCTGCCCATTCCCCCAGAAGAAGACACTCTTGGGTTTGTCCCATTTGGGGCCTCAGCCTTCCAGAGGAAATGTCGAGGCTACATAGTGACCCGGGAATATGGCCACTGGACAGACAGAGCTGTGAGGGACCTGGCTCTACTCAAGGCCAAATACCCTGGATAGAGGAGACGGGACTTCCTGTCAGAGGCTGTAACACTTCCCTTTTCACAATGGACTCTTTTCTGCCTTGCCTCTTGGTTAGAAAGGAGGCATATCTTGTCTAGCAGACAAGGCTTGTGTGCCATGTATTTGGGAATATTTCCTGAGAACCAGTCCTGGGCTTCCTGCCTAGGTCTGACGGCCTCACAGATACGGGCGGGATGCTCTGATTATCATCATGGATAACCAAGTCAGTGGTGCTGGTTGCCCACTTCCTAGGAGGAAAGATGTGCCTCTTTGAAGAGGCTTTACTTCCTGCTCCATGGGGAGCAGACAGTTGGTCTCCTTCCTGGGCTCTTTCTGAAACCATCTTCCTATAATTCGGGGCAGATCCAGGGGTTGCCTTCTTGAGTGTCTACCTCACTTCCTGTGTGAAGATATGGACTTTCTGAGCAGACAAGTCTCCCTACTTGTTGAAGTTCATTTTCTCCCCTAGTTTACCTCTCTGACTGTGACCACTGTTCCAACTTCTCATCTTAAGGGGCTTTACTGCCTGATTAATGGAAGTCCAGTTCCTGAAACCCTAAGGACTCACATCACACCTGTTTCCTGCTCAGGACACGTCTACTTCCTGTTCTAGGCTGACAGATGGCACCTCTGGCTTGGGGCTCTCAGGAATCTCCTATTTATACTGTGGCTTTAGGTCTGCCTGGGGGACCAGGCTACCCTGGAAAGACTCTCTTCAAATTCTCTTCAAAAGTGTCTCCCCATGTTCAACATACGGGTGACTTTAGCATTCTTTTTATTTTTAAACATTTTATTTACAAAAAAATTAATTTATTCTCAGAAATAAAACTCTTTAAGGTGATTTTTTTCTCTCCACAGACCTGACTTGGGGGAAGGGGAGGTGCAACTAGAAGGGGGAGGGAGGAGGAGAAGGACCTTAAAGGAGAGGGTTGGGAGAGGGAGCAAGAGGTGGACTCATCCTGGGGGCAGGTGGCTGACATTTGTCTAGAGTAGCCTCCCACCGCAGGGCAGCAGGCACAGTCTCTGGCCAGGAGAGAACAGAGAGGGACAAAGGGAAGCAGAGGAAACAGGTGCCCCTCCTCCTGGAGATGAGGCTGAGATGAACACATGCTCACACAGGACCAAGGGGAGACAAACAGACGCCCGCTGATGGGTCAAGGGGGTGACCAAGAGAGACTGAGACATGCCCAGGAGATGGAGAAGGGGGTGCAAGACAAGAAAAGTCACACACAGAGACAAGGAGGTCCCGAGAGAGAGTCCGAAAGCATGACAGAGACGGAGGCGAGACAGACGGCACACACATGGACGGAGGTGGAGAGGGACAGAGGGACGGAGAGACGGAGGAGGAGGAGGAGGTGACCACGCAAGCGTCCCCGCGCTCTCAGGTCGGGCCCCCGGGCACCAGCGGGCCCAGGTCGGCCTCGGCGCGGCTCACCCACTCGCCGTAGAGGCCGCACACGCGGAGCCCCAGCACCTTGGCCGAGAAAACGCCCGCGGCCGCTGCAGTGGCGGCCGCGGCGACGGCGGCGGGCTCGGGCCGGGGTCCGCCAGGCTCGGCGCCCAGCGCTGCCAGCACGGCCTCCACCGCGGCGCCCAGGGCCCGGGCCTGGCGCGCAGCGTCCTCCAGGTGCCGCAGCAAGCGCGGGGCGCGCGGGTTCAGCTCGGCCTGGCGGCGGCGCACCACGTCGAGCAGCGGCGCCAGCGCGTCTAGCGCTGCCGCGTCCAGCTGCAGCCGCTCGGGCACCGGCAGGCCCGCGTGGCCCGGTGCCGGGGCGCTCAGGCCGGCCACCGGAAGGCGTGGTGGGGAGAAGCCGGGCAGCCCGAAGGGGTCTCCCTGGTGCTGCACCTGCGGAGACACCGCGGTCAGTGGGGAACCCTCCACTCGGCCCTGCTTCGTTTACCCCTCTCCCGGGACCTCAGTTGCCCCATCTGGCAGATTGCCTTTGTCTCCTCATCTCTGATGAGGGTGATCAGAAGTGTTTAAATGCTTAAGACATGGCCCTGAAGGGCTAATACATGTTAGCTCTCTTATTAATGCTATCTTACAGACCAGGATTCCAATCCTGCCTCCACAGCTTACTAGCTGAGCTCTGTCCTCCTTCCCACCAGGTCTCCTGAGAGTCACGTAGGATCGTGTAGCACAGGGACCAGAGACCAGACCTGGTTCCAACCCCGTCCTCCCCCACCGCCACCTGGCACACAGCTGGAGCTTGATGCATATTTGAAAGATATGCTCAAAGCAAATGAAAGGTAAAGGTGATCTGTAATTTGTAAAAATGCTATAACATTATCATTTATACCAAGATGCCTCTGGTTCAGGCATTGTACTTGCTGCTTTCCCACACTATTCTTAATCTTCCTAGCAATGGGTATGATGATGAAGACGGTGATTTTGTAAAAGAGGACACTGGGACTGAAGAGGTGCTGTGTCTTGCCCTAGGTCATCCATCTAAGAAGGGGCCAAACTGGAATTTGAAGCAAAGTAGTTTGTAGGACTGCAAAGCTAGTTCTATTTCCCACTGTCCACTATCAAAATTGTTAATTGTCCCTCTTCACTACGCCAGTCATGTGGGGAAATATCTTTTTTCCTTCAGCAGGGTCCTCTGCTTAATCAAAGATGTTGGGAGACAACCCCTCCCCCCACCTGTAAAAGTCCCCTCTTGGGTAGGAATTTTTGCCCCAGATTGAAACTCCCTCTTGGCTGCTCTGGGTAACACAAGTAGAAGAGTTCACAGCTCATCTTATTCAACTGCCTCCTTCCACAGCTGGGGAGTCGAAGGCCCATGGAGGTGTAGGGACAACACCACGCAGAGCCTAGAGCCTAGTCTTAGATCAGAGTTCTTATCTGCTCAGGTTGTCCCTGTCTTAAAGCCTCCAAACGGAGGCAGATGTTGTGTTGGGAGACAGCTGGGGCTTGAAGGTCCTCCTCCAACTTGCTGTGTAATCAGGGATGTTACTGATCCCTCTCAGGAATGCTGATGTCCACAGCTGGGAAATGAGGCTGAAAATATGGTGGACCTCTGTGATCTGCACATCCCCATTCCCCAGGCCTCTGTACCCCCATTCCCATCCCCACTCACATATTCCTGGAGCAGCTGCTCAGCATATTTGGTGAGGAGGCGGGCAAGACTGTGTGTCTGACGGATCTTGGCCTCCAGGTGGGGAAGGGGTGAAATTGAGGAATCAGCCTGGAGGGCTTCTGGTGGGAAAAGGGGGAAGGAATGAGGACAGCCCAAAACTCTGCTCCTTTACAACTTCTTTCAGGCTGGATCTTCCTTCTGAGCTCCAAAGTTCTGTTCTGAATTCTCCAACACTTAAGCCAGGCAGGTTCTATCCCATTTCCAAGTGAGAGAAAATGGGATGTTTGCCAAATGATTATTCTGCCTGAAATGTTTCCTGTCCCCAAATCATTGTTAAAATCCTGTTAAGTCAAATAAAAAATAATACCTCCGCAGTGCAGCCTCCTGGTCGCCTCTCAAACTAACTTCTTCCTTATATTTAAGGTCATTTTTTCACACTTCCAAAGTAGTTCATTTAATGGCGCTGTTAGCGGTGTGAACTGATCTCAGCCTAGGAAACCTTTGAGGGAAGGGCTCACGTATCTCTGTACCTCAGTGATTGTTGGTAGAATTCAACATCACTGAAGCACAGAACTTCAGAGCGGAGAACGACGGCCCATTCCCGCTGCATCAACGAAATCAGACTTGCACTTTCCTTAGCACAAGCTAGAAGGCGGCGCTCCGAAGGACTACATTTCCCGAGATGCCCAACGTCCGCGCCCAAGGCATGCTGGGGAATGTAGTCCTGGTACGACAGCTCCCGCCCCGCCCCCGCCTGAGTTTCCACTGCTAGTCCCTATCCTTTAGCAGCCTCGACTTTCGTCTCCAGTTGTAACTCACTAGCTTCTGTAGCCCAAAGGCTTCCTCCCCTTACACTACCTTTCCCACTGGCCCCCAGCTCTGGTTCTTCCTCCATACTCAGAATCCAGGCGTCCAGCCCGGGCCAGTCTTACAGTCCTCCCCCAGGGTGTACTGGAACAGGGTGTACCCGGTGATCTAAACCCTGAGCCCAAGTCCCTGAAGACACACAGCCCCGGGCTTCTACACTCTGACGCTTGCTCCTTCCCACAGTTCACCCGCTCGTTACCTGACACCCGGGTCCTGTTTTCTCCCGCTCAGGCCGCTCCCCTCCCGGACCGGGGTTAGCGGGGACCCAGAACCCCAGCTTCCAGCCGTTCTGACCCCTGCTCCCCTCGGGCACTCGTCATCCAACCATTCAGCCCCTTACCCAGATTTCCCTCCCTCCGGCTCATGCTGGCCCCTGGCTGCTCCCGCTGGCCTCCACGCCCCCCTTCCGAAGGGGGGAGAATGGGGAAAGGGGTAGGGGCGTGGCCCGAGCGCAGCCAATCAGGGCCCAGACCCCAAACAATTTTCCCCCCACCCCCGCCCCAGGCAGGATTCCTTGGCCCTGAGCTCAGCTCCTTGCCTGCGCTGCCTAGTACGGGAAGGGGCCTGAAAGGAGCAGCAGGTTGTCTGCAAGGTGGACTAGGACCCTGAGGCTGGACGTACAGGGTCTGGGAGGAAACCCTGAGACCCTCCCGGAGGAGGAGGTTCAGCCTCCGACCTTGGTGCCCTGGCTGCTTTGGGGAGAAAGCTAAGGGAATAGGAGAGGGTGGAGCTGATAAAACAAGAAAGTACTGGCCCTCCCTCTTGGGAAGGAGGTGGTTGGAGAGAGACCCCATTGGGGGCCCTCAGACTTGGCGCACATCTACCTAGACATACACCTCTTGGCCTATTTCAAGTTCCTTCTGTTCTCACTCTGTTACAACCACCTCACCTCACCTTACCAGAGCCCATGTGAGACACACAGATCCACTAAAGGGTTAATGCACACAGAGCCTTCATTCGCACACAGGAACAAACCAGAGGCAAGTACAGGGGGTGCTCCCCACATTTACTCCACTAACCTGGTGCAGACAAATGCAACAAGGTCCGTACATGTTTCGTTATCCCCACAAATGGTCTCCAAGCACACACTCTGTCCAGGGCTCTCAGACTCAGAAAATCTGTACTTGTTCTCTGGCCCCTGAGGAGCTTATAGTCTGGTGGGGGATGGGAGCAGCCATAGCCCCCACCAGGTATTGGGGTTTGTGACACAGGGCCTGGAAAGGCTTGTGTGTCTGTGAGGATATTGCCATGAGCAGAAAACTGCCAGAATAAAGGGACAAAGGGATTAACTGGCAGGGGTGCAACTGAATCCAGACCTTGATGGGAGCCACATTCACATACCTAGTCACAGTGACTATTTATTGGGTATTCACTATGTAAAAGCCACTGCTCTAAGAGCTATATACAATGGGCATATACATAATGTGTACATTAGCTCACTTCCAAGTTGAGGAGATAGAATTGATTTGTCCAAGTCACTCTGACAAACAGAGTTGGGATTTTTCCCCAGTAGTTTGGCTCGAGAAATGCTGTCATAACCACCTTCCTATACCTCAACCCCTCTGGACATAGTCACACCCCTGAAACACACACACTTAGCAACACAAATTTAGATGTGTCATCTATGCTGGCAAACAGCCTTAAATAAAATCAATCAAGACTCACTCATCTTAGGTAAACGTAATCTAAGTATAATATACTTAGTGTACACATCTTCAGTGACAGCTGGACAGATTTTCAAAGTGAGTATGTCCAGGGAACCAGAACCAATTAAGAAATAGCACGACCAGTTCCCAGAGCCCATCTTAGTCCCTCCTCCCGGTCCCCAAGGGTGACTACTATTCTGGCTTCTGTTTTTGAACTTAGTATGAATCATAGAGTAGACTGTTGCACTGTATTCTTTCATTACACTTGCTCCATTGTTGGGTGAACCGGGACATCACTCTCCTTGTTCTGACAATTTTCCACTCTGCTGATAATGGGTGATTTCCAGTTTGCCGCTATCAAGGGTAGTGCTATCAACATTCCAGTAACGACTCTTGATGCTCTTATAGGCTACTGGGTGTCGACGTAAGAGAATTGCTGGCTCATACGGTCGGTGTATGTTCGGCTTCATTAGAAAACTGCCAGTTTTACACTCCCCTAGAAATACGAGAGATCCAGTTGCTCTACTTCTTTGTCCACGCTTGGTAAACTCTGTCATTTTCATTTTAGTCACTTTGGAGGGTGAAGACCTTTTCATCTTTGCAGTGCATGGCCGTATTAAATTGTTGAATGAACAGATGAAGGGAAAAGTTGGACAACGTAGAACCAGACAGTCTGTTGGGGACGGAGACACACACACCCCACCAGCGACAGGACGCTCGCGCCCAGGGGACGCCCACGGGAACACAGACCTCCCCGCGCACTCTGTGCCCACGTGGTCTGAACGCACCGCCTCAGCCCGGCCGCGCGCGTCCGGTCACTGAGCTGCCCCAACTCCCCTCTCGGCCGCCGGCAGGGGGCGCTGCGCGTCCGGGCGCCCCGAGGGGGCGGGCCCGGTCGGGGCGGGGCCGGCGGGCTTCCAGGCCTGGGCTCTGGCCGCCCGCGCCGCCCGGCGGCTCCGGGGACGGGCCGGGGCGGGGCGCGGCGGCAGGAAGCCGGGCGGGGACTCGCGGAGGCGTTGGGGAGCGAGGGAGGGCGCGGCCAACTCCCGGAGGGACGGCAGGCCGAGAAAGCGGCGTCCCGGCCTGGCGCCGAGCCTGAGCCCGCCGGACGGGAGGCAGCCCAGCCGCGGGCTCGGCCTCGGCCCCAGCCCCGCCAGCATGGCCGGCCGGACCGTGCGGGCCGAGACCCGGAGCCGGGCCAAGGATGACATCAAGAAGGTGATGGCGACCATCGAGAAGGTCCGGAGATGGTGAGCGCTGCCCCGGTGCCAGGGACGGGACATGGCAGGGCCCCTCCTCCCTCAAATGCATCTCCCCTCCTTTCGCCAACTGTGGTCTCCAGGTGTTGGGTGTGCCCCCCAGCTGCACCTTGGATCCACAGGGCTCTCTGCCCTCCGTCTGGCGACACCCTGGGGTCTACAAAGCGTGTTCCCTAGCTGTGCCCTCCCAGAGCACAGCCCCGCCCCCTAAAGCTTTGACACTCCTCCCGTAAGTGTGCCCTGGGATCTTCATTACTATGGTCCCTCCGCAGGCCCTTAGAGGTGCTTCCCACGTATACCCCAGGGGCCTGCAGAGCCATAGCCGCAAGACATACCCTCTCTGTGAGGCACCCCATCTATGCCCTGGCATCCGCAGGACTCTTTCTCCCTCTAACCATGCCCCATTGGCAAATCTGCCACTCCCCTCTAGCACCGCCCTCACCTCTGCAGGAATGCCCTGATGTGCTCAGCTCCCTGGGGACAATGGGGCTCTCTCCACAGGCCTTTCTGACCCATTCCCCCCTCTTCCCACAGGGAGAAGCGCTGGGTGACTGTGGGCGACACTTCCCTTCGCATCTTCAAATGGGTGCCAGTGGTGGACCCCCAGGAGGAGGTGAGCAAGCTCCCCCCCACTTGGCCCTGAATGTGTGCAACCTCAGGCAAGCCCCTCCCCACCTTGGCCTCCACCTCTACTTCCAGTCCCCACTCTGAGACTGAAAATATGGCAGACCAAGACAGATGTTAACAATTATTAGCCACTCCTCCCCTTCTCCCTTTTTCCTGCTGCAGACCCCCCAAGTTCAAGACCTAACCTAGTGTGTACAACCTTTGTCATCTCTTGCAAGGCCTTTTGCTTCTCTGTGCCTCAGTTTCTGTATTTGTACAGTGTGGGCTTTGCTAGCACTAACTAGAACCCTAACTCTGACCCTTACTTACCCCTCTAACTCCCAGGAGCGACGGAGGGCAGGTGGCGGGGCAGAGAGAGCCAGAGGCCGGGAGCGGCGGGGCAGGGGTGCCAGCCCCCGAGGGGGTGGCCCTCTCATCCTGCTTGATCTCAATGGTATGTAGGGATCCTGAGATTTGGGGGCTGTGGGGACTGAGGGAGAGGACTGGGGACTCAGGCCCAACCCTCTCGGTTTTTACTTCTGCAGATGAGAACAGTAATCAGAGTTTCCATTCAGAAGGCTCCCTGCAAAAGGGCACAGAGCCTAGCCCTGGGGGCACTCCCCAGCCCAGCCGCCCTGTGTCACCTGCCGGACCACCAGAAGGGGTCCCAGAGGACGCTCAGCCTCCACGACTGGGCCAGGAGAGAGGTAGGACCTGGTGACTCCCAGGAGCCCTCTCCTCTGAGTCTGTCCTCTTCAAAGCTGAAACCAAGGGCTGACCCCACACTTGCTCCCCATCCTGTGTTGCCTCCTCAGGGAGGCCTTCCCTGACTCCTGCAGTGCCCTGCCCTACCTCTAGCTGCTGTCTCCTTCCTCTGGCTTCTTCATGGTCTGAGATTTTCATGCATTGACTGCTTAAATGCTTCTCCCCTCCCCTCCCACCTCATGTCAGCTTCCTGAATGTTGGGCCCTCGTCGATCTTGTTCACTCTTACTTCCTCAGAAACAACAGGACACTGGGATGCATAGGACATGCTCAATAAATACTCAATAAATAGTACTGGTAGTGCCAAGAGTGATGAATGGTAAGCGATAATGACAGCTAACACTGGTTGAGCTCTTCCTGGGTGCCAGGCACCCTCCTAAACACTTCACACGCTTTCTCCATTTCATCCTCAGAAGAACTGGCTGAGGGTTATGACCCGCTCTGGTCCCCATTTTAGATGAGAAACTGAAACCCAGAGAAGCTACCCAAGCTCACACCACCGGTGAGCCAGCATCTTGGGCAAGGCTCCCTCTCTTCCTTCCATGTAGTCAGTCTAGTGTACCATCTCCGGTATGCGTCTGCCTTCCTTGCTTTCCCTCCCAGCTGGCACCTCCCCCACACCTGGCTCTGGTCTCCTCTCCTCCAGTCACCTCCACACAGCTGCCAGGGCACCTTTTTTTTTAAAGATTTATTTATGAGAATACAGGGGACCATGGAGATGGATCACGGGTGAATTGGTGGTGGGCTGCCCAGGGGAATACAAAATGTAAAAGACATAAATAACAATAAAAAAAAATGGGAAAAAAAAAAAAGATTTATTTATGCATACAAGCTGGTGTACAGGCCAGAGGCGTGGGGCGGCGAGAGGGTCTACCAGAGACAGAGTGGGGAGCAGAACAGGCAGATCAGAAATACACTGCTGAGGGGAGCAGCGGGTGAGGCAGGAGAGGTCTGCCGCGCCATGTGGGAATCTCCCCAGCCGGGCATTGTCAGCTCAACAGCGCAGTGCTTAACCGCTGCGCCACCAGGGAGGCCCCCCAGGGCACCTTTTTTAAAGCACAAGTTTGATGGGGTCATTTTCCTGCTTCAGGCTTCGCAGTGGGCCCCGTGACCTCTCAGCCTGGCACTCTGGGCCCTTGGTGAACTGTCCCCTGCTGACTGCATTGCTCACTTCCGGAAACACCATCACCCGGGCCTATTTGTCCAGGTGGCACTGCACACTTTTGTATCTTTACTAACATGAAACCCATCGTGAAATTTATTAAGCACCTACTGTGTGCCAGACACTGTTAAGGGCTTCGTCTGTCTTACTTCATCCTCATAAGAGTCGCATGGGGTAGCTATTTTTGTTATCCTCATTTTACAGATGGGGAAACTCTGGCCCAGAGAAATAAAGTCTCTTGCCCAATGTCAGAATTTCAACCCAGAAGTCTAAGCCAGAAGTGTCTATGGGCTAAACCTTTGCTGCCTTCACCTAAAACATGCCCCGCCTCCCTTTGTCTACCGGATCTAATCCTCCTCACCCAACAAGATCCCACCCGAGTATCCTTTCTAGGTCACAGCCAGGTTCTGGGCTCCCTCCTTAGTGCTCGCTCAGCCGTCAGGCATATGGGGTTGGTGTTTGTTTCCCTCCTGGTTGGTGCTGGGTCACAGAGCAGCCGCAAAGAGTGTCTGTACACTTGACTTTCCAGATCCCGGAAGCATAACAGCAGGTGGCACTGATGAACCCCCAATGCTGACCAAGGAGGAGCCTGTTCCAGAATTGCTGGAGGCTGAGGTGAGAGAGGCCGGAAGGCTGGACTCCTGGGTCTTTGAGGGAGTGGGGGCTCTGGGCCTGCACTCCTAAGGGTTACACGGAAATGTAGACCTAGGCCTTGGCTAAAGGCTTGGAGGCTGGGTTCTTGGGACTGAAAAGGCAGGGGTGTTTTAGAGACAAAGTCCTAATCGGGGCTGATTTAAGACCACTAAAGGCCTAAGAAGACCATGGTGCTCCTCCAAGTATTTTTATAAACTGTAAAATGAGGGTAAGAAAGTCGCCTTCCCACACACTTCTGACTTCCCACAAGGACTGCATTTTCTGGAAATATCAAATATCAACTGCTTCCCCCCAGACAGCATTATTTCTGGTGCCCCACTTACTCTGCACACGGGTACCTGGCCCTGGGCTAGACTCCTGGGTCCGGGAGGGGAGTGGACTGGAGGCTTTGGAGAAGGCAGAGGCTAGGAGGCTGCACTCCTGGGTTTGCGTGGAGCTCACGCCTGTCCACCCTTCCTCTCCAGGCCCCCGAAGCTTACCCCGTCTTTGAGCCAGTGCCACCTGTCCCTGAGGCAGCCCAGGGTGACACAGAGGACTCAGAGGGCGCCCCCCCACTCAAGCGCATCTGCCCAAATGCCCCTGACCCCTGAGAAGCCGACCCGCCTGTCCTGTCGCCCCAGGGACCCCTTTGGCTTTTTACAAATAAAGAAGACCCTTTTGTAATTTCGTGTCATGTCATTTCCCCATCAGGGCTGGGGAGGGTCTTTGGAGACAGTTGTCTCATGCTCCATTGCTCAGATGGGGTCACTGAGGCGTAGAGAGGACCTTCCTATAGTCACACTATGTGTCAGACACAGAATGGGGATCTGAGCCAGGACCCTGTCTCCCCAACTCTCCCTCTACCATGCCCTGTCCTCTTGCCTTTGTCCCCTTGTGCCCTCCTGGCCTTCAGCCCTCATCCTCTGGGAATCTCAGGACCCCTCTTTTTTCTGCTCAGTCCTCGCCTGGGCTTAGCAATTATGAAAGCGCTGGGCAACTAGGCCCATGTTTCCCATTCACGCACAGAAACATGGAGGCCCGGAGGGACTCTGGGGCGTGGGATGAGCCAACCCATTATCTGCCCTCAGGAAGCTACAGCCGCTCACCTCCCTGCCTTGCTTAGCCGTTCCCCCACTAGAACCCCTACCACTCTTTTGGCTGCGACTTGTTCCCAGCTCAGTCAGCTCCTCCAGGAAGCCTTCCCTGACACCATGTTCAATCAGTTCCCCTCTTTAGGGCTTCCACTACCCCCTGTACTCCTTTTTGTCTTGGCATTTATCAAGCTGTTTGGGATGGTTGGTTTGTGTATCTCTCTTACCCACTAGGGCAAAACCTAGTCCCCAGCCTTGCCTCGCACCACACGAGGCATAGAGTAGTCACAGCAGCCATTTGAATGAATGAATAGGTGGACTGGCTGAGGCTATTGGGAAGACTTCTCTGAGATGGCATGTGAATTGGGCTCTGAGTTATGAACCTCAAAGTGGTGGATCTGAAGCCAGAAGTCCTGGTTCAAGTCCTGGCTCTGTTACTCACTACCTGTATGACTCGGCACTGGCCATTTCTCCTCTCTGAGCCTCAGTTGGATCATCTGAGCAATGAGAACACTAATTAGGCCTCATCGGCTTCAGTGGTTTGTGGGAAACTTCAAGATAATAGAAGGTACTTTACTTCTGTGCCCACAAAACAGTCAGAATCAGGTGTATTAACCCTATTTTTAACAAAGGAAGAGACTGAGGTTCAGAGAGGACCAAGTTGGAACTTAAAGAATTGTTTAAAAGGGTAAGAGTGTTTCCTGACTGCAGCTGCAGCAGTGATAGTTGAAGCTTGACCTGGGAGCCAAGTGTGCAGTGACGGTGTGGTCTTCCTGTTGCAGCTGTAACAAATGACCACAAATGGAGTGATTCACAACACAAACTTACTGTCTTAGCATTCTGGAGGTCAGAAGTTCAAAATTGTTCTCACAGAACTAAAGATGGTGTCATCAGGGCTGTTCCTTCCAGAAGTCGTAGGGAGCTCTCTGTTTCCCTGCCTTTTCCAGCTTCTGCAGGCCACCTGCAGCTCTTGGCTTGTGGCACCTCCCTCCCTCTCAGATCCAGCAGTGCAACATCTTTAGAACTCTCTCTCTGCTTCCATTACATCTCCTTTTCTGATCCTCCTGCCTCATCTGACAAGGACCCTGTGACTCCATGCATGATCCAGGCACATCCTCCCATTTGACAGCCTTAATTTAAACATACCTGCAAAATCCTGTTTGTAAAGTAACATTCACAAGTTCTGGGGATTAGGGTATAGGCATCTCTGGAGGTCTGTTATTTAGCCTCACCATGTGGTGGTAATCTCAGCCATATTCTGGGTATGGGTGTGGGGTCATTTCTTTATCCCTCTCCAGCACCCCATGAGGTAATGAGAGTGTGCGCTAAGCAGTGTGCTCAAGTACCCCAAATGGGCTACTACAGTGTTACAGTCAGAGTTCAGGCTCTGGGTTTGAATCTCATCATCTCCACTTATTCACAGTGTGACCTTGAGCAAGTGATTTCACCTCTCTGTGCCTGTTTTCTCATCTGTAAAATGGAGAGAACACCAATCTAGTGAGACTGTTGTGAGAATTAACTAAGGCAATGGACAGAGAGAGTCCTTGCCTTGGTGTGTAGTTAGTGTTCAGTAAATAGCAGTTGTTTTTCCTACCACTCCATTAGCAGGTGAGGACGCTGTGGCATAGGGATAGAGGCCAGAGACTCGCCTGTTAGTGAATGGGGAATCCATTTCTGAGCAGCCCTGAAAGTTGAAAGGTTGAGACCCATTTCTTTCTCTCTCCTGGCTTCACACCAAGGCACCTGTCCCCTAGCACGTCCCCATGGCCTCACCTACCCTCCAGTGGTCCATTCTCTGACTGGATTTAAAACCCATCTCTTCCATCTGGTCAGCACCGTGCTGTATGCTCCCCTCCCGGAAGCCCACCCGCTCTTTTTGAAAATTCTTCCACCCCTGACTCTCTTTCACCTCTGACTCTTCCACCCCTGGCCCCTAGTGGCCCCCCCCATTCTCTTCCCTTCCTCACACCTCCTGTCCCTTAAATACCTCTTGTCCTGGCCTAGCCCTTCTCTCCATAAACTCTCTCCCTGTTACTCCTGGAGTGAGTGGCTCCCAAGTTTCTACCTCCAAGTTCTGCCCCCAATTCCTGACTTAAAGAGCCAGATGCAGCATGATATCTCCACTGGGGGACCCCCAAAACCCTCAGCTTCATCCTCTATTCCCACCACTCCCTGTGCCCAGAATTTGCCCCTCAAGCCCAGGAGCTGACCAAGATGGGAGCACCCTGTAATCAGTCACTGTCCCATTGGCCACCATATCTTATTAACTTGCTGTCCCAGATGACCCTTCCTTGAGAACCCCACTGTTCACTAGGTACCTCCTGGTGGCTTTCCCTATTTCACTCTCATCCTGCCCCCCCAATACATTCTCCCTGCAGTGGACAGTCTCAGAAACTCAAGTCTGCCCATGGTGCCACCCCAGATACAGCCCTGCAGTTCCCACACTCTGCCACTCCCACCCCACCCCACTGCCCCACACAGCCCCCCAGGGACTACTCAAGATGGAGCTCTCCCCAGATTCTTTGCTCTGCCAGAATGACCCTCTCACCCACCTTCATTCTGGCAGATTCTTCTTGTTTTTCAAACCTCTGCTTCCTGGTGGTGTCTCCTTTCCTCTCCTCCTGCTCCCTCCCCCCTCTGCCATCTCCAGAGCACTGTGGTGACCTGTGTTCCTTCAGGAGGGCAGGGGCTCTGTCATCCTTAGCTATGGTGTTTATTGTGTGTTGTTTGCTGAGCACCTCTCTCTATCCTGCGGATACAGCAGCAACAAAACAGAAAAAATCCCAGCCCTCATGGAGCTTACCTTTAATAATTTTTTTTTTATATGCAGGATGTCAGTAGTTTGGGGGAAAAAACAGTAAGGGAGCTAGGGGAAGAGGCTTTGCAATTTTAAATAGGGAGGTCAGGGGAGGCCTTATCGCTCAGGAGACACTTGAAGAAAAGCTCTGAGGTGAGGGGCAGAGGCATGCAGGTCTCTGGGGAGAGCATTCCAGGCAGAGGGAAGAGCCAGTGCAGCGGCCCCAGGGGAGAGTACCTGGCCTTCAGCTCCCCAAGCTGGAACAGAGGGGAGGGAGTTGGCAATGGAAAGTGAGGTCAGGTAGCTCAAGTGAGGACCTAGAGTCCTCCATCCCATCTGGGGGTGGAAGAGGATGTGTTCATAAAACCTGGGGTGACCAGAAGGTCCTCATCCGGCTTTGAGGACCACATCAGGCCTGGCTTTTGCCTGGGGGGCTGGGGGGGTAAAGAGCCATGGAAGGGCACTGAGCAGAGGAGTGAAGGATCAGACTACTTCCCCTGCCTCCCCCCAGCCCCACAAATTGTATTATAAAAAGTTTTAAACATACAAAAAAGTTGGAAAAATTGTACAGGTGACTCCCAGATATACCCACCATCTAGATTCTGTAATATTTGACTGTATTTGCTTGATCACATGTTCATATCCACATGTCTACCCATCTGTCTAATCTTGGGGATCTATTTCAAAATAAGATACTGATACACTTCCAGCTAAACACTTCAGCATGTGCATCGTTAACTGGAGGCCAGCACTTTTTTACAGGTTTTTTTCCCTGACGGCAAAATACACAGGTGTTATGTGTATCTAGCGAGATGCACAGGTGTTAACCTATGATTCAGTGGGTTTCAACAAAACTTGGCCTAATCTGCCACACATCTGCCTAATCCAGCCCTTATCAGAGACATCGCTACCCTCCAGAAGTTCCCTGCTGTTTGTTCCCAGCCCAGCTCCCCGCCCCACCCCGCCTCCGCCCGCCTGGCACAGTCTCCTGACCAGTCCGTCCTTTCTCTTGCCGGCCAGCATCCTGGCTGTGCCCAGGATTACTCTGCTGGGAGAACAGAGGGGCCCATGTCCTTTCCCTGTTTCTAGCTCCCTGCACAAGCCTGTCAAGCCTGAGGTTCAGAGCCCTGGATGAATGCCCCCAGAGAAATGGGAAGCCATTAATCCAAGGGATCTTTCTAGAATGCAGAGTCTGTGGTATAAATTTCTCAAAAATAGGGGAGACAGAAGTATATCAGGGGCAGGATCCAGGGTGACCTAGCATCCAGGTTTGCCCAGGACTTCCAGCACTTCAAGTTCCATTCCTAGGAAACCCCTCAGTCTGAGCAAACTGGGACAGATTCCACACTGCCCCTAGGACTCCAGGCCCCTTCTCACCCAACTACACTCCTGCCTAAGGATTGGTTTTTCTTAAACTGTGAACTGTTCTGCTCCTTCACTGTTCTAAAACTTACCATGGCTCCCATGGCTGGCAACTCAAAGGATATACACAGCCTACCACAGTGGTTCTCAAACTCTGTTGCACATTGGACCAGCTGGGAGTTCTAGTGCTTGGCTTCTACCCCCAGACCTTTTAAATGGTCCAGGATTCAACTTGGGCCTTGGGAGTTTTGGGTATTGGGAGTTTTAAAAGCTTCACAAGTGAAACTAATATGCTGCAAAGTCTGGGAACCATTGCCCTATGGATATGATCTGCTTGCCTGACATGCTGTTCACTATGTTGTCAGCATTTAAAATCAAGTGACCTAATATAAAAATCTGGACGCCTGTCTATCTTCAACAAAGTAGAAGGTCTGAGATATTGAGTCTGCCCCCAAGCATGGGAATCACGAGGGTGTGGGGCCCTGACTGCTCCTGGAGATGGAGCGTGTGCTCTCCACAGTCCCCACAGTCCCCACCACTCCTAGTGTCTTAATCTTCGCATTAATGTTCATTTGCCTGGTCTCCAGGCCAACCTCCCAGCGCTTCAACCAGGCCTTCAGGTGCTTGCCCTGCTGACCGTCTCAGTCTCTTACTATTTCACTATATTCCTTTCACTTTCTGCCTTCCGGCCACATGGACTTCACGGTGTCCTTTTACACCCGCCTTTGCCCACGCAGTTCTCTCACCAAGCTCCTTGTTCTAGCACACAAACCCTGTTCAGTTTGGCCCCTGCTCACCTCTCCCCTCTCCCCCTGAGCTCTCTGCCATCTAACACCCAGAACTTAGAACACAGCTAACCAGGCTAGTTTACCCCTCTTAGCAGTTGCTGCTGCCACTGCCTGGGAAATTCTTCCCCTCCTCCCTTCCTGTTTCTTTCTAATGCCTACTTATCTTTCAGGCCTTGGCTTACACCTCACCTCTTTCAGAAAGGTTCCCTAACCCTCAAACCAGGTCAGGTCTCTAGTTAGTCACTATACTTCCTCTTTCGGTTAATAAACCACTTCCCCTATTAAAATACAGCCATCTGTTCAGCTCTGTCCTCCAAGAGCCTCGTGCAGTGCCTGGTAAACAGTAGGTGCTCATTCACAACGACTGAATAAAAGAACAGAAGCAAGCACGTCTCCCTTTTCCACGGGCAAAATCCTACTTTTTCTGGTGCTTTTCTGCTCTAGCGTTCAACTCTATTCTCCTGAAAACTCAAAACCTCACTGAGGTCAGGTGATCCATAATGTTTAGCTCAGGCATACCACGGTGGGCTCACTAGGCCCCCAAATCCAGGCTCATCCCAAATGAAGAATCACTGGAATAGACAAACTAGGAACAGGCAGGAGCCTGTCTGCATGGCTGACTGGTGATCCAGGGACCCTCACCAGGCAAGCACAGGGCAGAGCACGATAACTTACTCCCCATTCCCTTACACTTGTCTATTACTGATTTTCACTTGGCTTTTCTGTCTCCTCCTTTCCTCCTCCAGTCAGTTCTAGGAGGCAGCTGTGGTGAAAGGTCAGGTGCAGGACAGGAATGGAAGCCTTCCAGATTCCAACTGATTTGTACTAACCGTGTGATCTTGGGCAAGTCATTTCCCCTGGTCTAGGACCTTCACTGCCTCTTCTGAGACACGGAGCCAATAATCTTTTTGTCATCTGTGACATCTTCCATCTTTACACCATGTCAGGAACCGCGTGAGCCAAGTGCAGAGAGCATGCATCTGAGAAGCTGTGCGTCAACCACATTTCTGTAAAATGTCCACCCTTTCATTTTTACAATCACTGGCAGAACTGCATGTGCTGTAGAAAATCTAGGAAATGCAATGCCAAAGAAAAGAAAGTAAAATTCCGTGGTCATCTGGGTTAACCCCAGCGGAGGTTTAATGTATGCATTTTAAGATCGGGCGGTGGGAAAGAGCGACCACAGTCCCCCCAGGGGCGCCTCCGTGCTGGTTCAGGGCTGTGTGGTTTCGCTCCTCGCTTGTGAAGTGGGATACGCGGGCCTGCCCCTCCACCTTTGGTGGATTTGTGGAGCTCGGAGGAGACAAAGGCGGGCAGCGTGTCTGGGAGCGCCGCCGCGCAGGGAGAGCGGGTGGGCGGTGGCCGCGGATGGGTTAAGGCCACTGAGCGCGCAGGGCCTGCTAGAGAGGCGTGGGCGGACTTCCGGGGGCAGTGCCGCCTGCCCCGGGCCGTGCTGGGTGGCCAGGCCAGGCCGCTGCCCTCTGCCCCCTCCTCGAGCCCGGGACGAGCGCCTTGGACCGCGAGTCGCCGCGTGGCTGCTCTGGGCCCGCGTTCCCTGGCTGGAACGCAGCGCGGCTCCTGCCGGGGCCAGAGGGTGGGTTCAAATCACTTGCACCTTGGAATCCACCGTACCCGCATTATGCAAGTGAGGAAACTGAGACCCAGAAAAAGGAGGTCGCAGTGGCTCAGCGAAGGTGCTCTGGCCACCACCTGCCTGCTAGGGCAGGGGCCCCACTTTCTACCACAGCAGCTCGGGAAGTCTCAGGACATTCTGGTAGGAACGACTCCGGGGAGCTGGCTGGGTAAGGAGCGGAACACCCAGACCTGGCCTTCCTTCAGCCGGCAGGCAGGTGCTGTTGTCCATATTTTAAGAGGAAGAAAAGTTGGGCTCAGGGCTGTTTTTCCAGGGTCAGGATGCAGGTCAGTGGCTGAGTAGGGAGGGGTATGAATTTAGGTTTGGCTGACTTCATTGATAGATCTATTTTTGAGCAAAGAAGCTAACATTGGATGCCTATTGCTGATTCCTTTCATACAGGGCAAGAGCTTACCACTGGGAAGGGTGTGTGTGTGTGTGTGTGTGTGTGTCCGTCCTGGTTAGGTCAGTTAGCAATGGTCCCGCTGTCTCTGCATCCCTTCATTGACCTCAGATTTAATACCTTTCTCTCTCTTTGTAGTAACAGCTTTATAGAGATGTAATTTACGAACCATACAGTTCACCATTTAAAAGTGTACAGTTCTGTAGTGCTGAGCATATTCAGAGTTGTGCAGCAGTCACCACAGTTAATTTTAGAACATTTTCATCACCAGAAAAGAAACCAGACAGATTCATGGTTACTCCCATATCTCCAACCCTACCCCCCCCCCCCCAGAGCCCTAGACGATCACTGGATCTACTTTCTATCTCTCTAGACTTGACTGTCCTGGACCCTTCATATAAGGCCATTTGTGGCCTTTTGTGACTGAGATAATCTCCCTTTTTAACAAAGCCCAGGTCCTGAGCTCAGAGCTTTGGCCTGTAACCATAGCCAGCTAGAACTGAATAGCATTGTTGTGATTTTATTGTATTTACTTTTACCATTCTAGGGTACATGATAGGTATTTCCTGTTTATGGTAGTGATATAAGGTTTCTTCTTTGAATAAATTCACTTCCATAAAGAAGTGAGTTTGTGGATGATATTAAGTAACTAGTAGTAGAGGTAGCGCAGATACGCCCCAGTGTTGGGAAGAGGGGATGTGAATGAAATTTGGGAAACACTAGATTTTTTTGACTTGAGGTTCTCCAGGACATGTTTGAAAATCACCCCATTATTCCACTTAACTGCCCTAGCAACTCCAGTCAGGAAGCACATCATTTTACTGATGAAGACACAGGTACAAAGAAGTGAAGTACAGTAGTCTGTCCAAGGTCACACAACTAGTGACAGGCGCTAGACTTAACCAAAGGCTGAATTCAAAGACCACCTACTTGCGAAGTCTGGAGTAAGACCAAGAGCAGGAAATGGACTAGCAGGCTTCAGAGAAGACTAGCTCTGGACCAAAACCTGTAGGTACCAGGCTGGTTAAGTTGTTTTGGGGGCCCTTCAAGCAAATGCTCAAATGTCTGTAAGACGATTTGTGACTCTAACCAGAAATCCCATCTCAGTCACTGTCGGGGCTTTCTCCTTGGCTTCTGCCGCGTGCCCATGGTTCCTGGAGTATCAGCCAGGCTCCTGCTGTCAGGCTACTTTTGTGGAGCCGGTCATGGGGCATACGCAGGACCTCCCTCTCCCCTCCCTGACTAGGGGACTTTCGCCAGGACGCTCTGCCACCCAGTCAAACCTTTTCTTATTCCAGTTCTTTCTCTGTAGACTTTAACAGCACATTAAACTCAGGGCCCATTTCCAATAAAAGCTTATCTTTAAGCCCTAGAAGACAGACAAACAAAACCAGCTGTTTGTCAATGGCTGCACTGTTGTTCAGCACTTACCTCAGCCCTTTCCTCTCATAGTTGTGTAATTCAACTTGTACCCAAATGTGAAGCTAGCCCACACCTGTGCTCCCTTAAAGGCAATTAGGGTCCCTCTGGTGTTACTCAACTTGAGGAGAGTCTCAGCCCTAACTCTCAACAACTTAGATCTCAGCTTGGGTTTGGACCATATAAAACAAAGTAGCTAACATTGAGCAGGTGGTTTTCTAAGAGCTCTGCAGCATAATCTCACAGAACTATTTCAGCAGCTTGAGGTAAGTACCATTGTTATGTCCAGTTGACAGGTGGGAAACAGACATGGAGAAGGTATGGCACGTGTCCAGGCACCCACAGTTAGCAGAAGCAGACTTGAATCCACAGTCTGACTCTGGAGTGTGTGCTCTCAAGTACAGTTCAGATGCAACAATTTCCTCCATCACTGACAGCAATATTTTAGTGTTCCTTGTTTTGAACACCCTCTTGAAGCAGTCTGTAGCCACTTGGGAAGTAGAATCGAAGACTCCTTCCCAAAATGAAGCCTGAGCACCCCAAGATGGATCTCACGCTCAGGACAGCTTTCCCTCTCCCCAGTCCCTTCCTCTCTGGGCATGCATTGACTAACAGCAGTTCCCCTGATCCAAAATTGCCACCCTGAGTTACTGCTGTGTGTCAGCCTTTGACTAGGTAAATTTTCAATCTCTGTTCTTGCGCCAACCCAGCAAGAAGTTATCCCTGTTCCACGGACAAGCAAATTGAGGTTACTTGCTCAGGGTCACACAGTTAGTAAATGCAGCAACAAGGACTGGAACCCACACCCATCCCTGGGCCCTGGGTCTGTTAACTCCTTAGTGGCCTTCCAGAGTTGAAAGCAGTGTGGGGTGATAACTGGCTGTGGTACCAAAGACTTCTCTTGCCCTCCCTGGCTCCATTTCCCTATCTTCAAAATCTCTTTTTCTCCCAACATTTAAAAAAAAATTACTTATTTTGTGTAGAGGAATTGGGGTGCAAGCCAGAAGTGTATGGGGTGGTGAGAGGATTGACCAGAGACAGTGGGGAGCAGAACAGGTTTTTACTGAAATCCACTGCTGAGGGGAGCAGCTAGTGAGACAGGAGAGGTCTGTGCCATATGGGAAGCTCCCTGGCCGGGGATCGAACTCATGCTGCAGTAGTTGCGGATAGCTTCATAGTGCTGAGACTTAACCCCTTGCATCACAAGGGAGGCCCTTCTTTATTTTTAGAGGGGGGTTTTCTTAGAAATCACCTCATTCTTCCTCCTAATTTAGAGGCAAGGAGTCATTTCTGTCAATTCCTTCAAGTCAGGAAGATGCTGCTTGGTGCCACTGCCCCATGCAAACTCTTAGAAGAGACAGAAAAGACTGATTCAAGGTGCTAGCAACAAGAATCTAGTATTGGAATATAGTGTTGGTTTTATTTTTGCTTATCTGTATTTCTAACCTTCTCCAATGTACATTATTGTTTTTATGACAAATAAAATCAGTTCCCTAACCATGCATTTACTTGTACAGTGCTCTCTCACAATTTACATAACATGCCCCAGAATTCCCCATAGTGGGAGAACTTCCAGTTAAGGAAGTCAAGACCTTGTGCTAGAGAACTGTCCCCCAAATTAGTGTGGCAGCCTCATTTGCAGTTCCTTCTGAGTGTAGGGTCCAGTGACACTATAACCCACTCTCCTCCTCTCAGATCCTCAGGTGGCCCAGAGGTCCACATCTGGCCCCACTTTTCCCTAGCAGTGACCCCTGTAGGGTTAGCACTGGGCTGGCGCACTCAGGAAGCTTCGGTCAGCATCTGAGGGTACTATGGGCACACGGTTCGCAGGGTCAGGGTGCTGCTCTTCTTGTAATTCAGCAGGCAGCCTGCATAACCCCTTTCCGACCCAGGATGCCAGAGGAGTTCCCTAGACTGGCCTGATGGCCTCTGACCCCTGAGCCAGGAAATGCTGCCCAACTGGATGGCACCTACCTAGCATTAGATCTCACCTGGGAATTTTGAAAACCAGGCTCAGTAAAAATGAAACTGAAACAGCAGGGATCACGTGAGCCCACAGCTGGGGGGTTGTGCTGGGAGTGAAAATGCCACCTCAGAGACCTACAAGGCCATGGGCCTCAGAGGGCATGACCGTATCCTGGGTATTGGGCCATGAGCTTCCACCATGGGCTCAGCAGCTCGGCGGGATGTATGAACCTCTGAAAATCTCTAAAACTCAAAGTGTTTTCCTCTTGTTCACAATCATTGACTAGGGTATAAGTGACATCTAAAATAATGTAAAACGACTTCCTCTGTGAATGGCGTCTACATACCTCCTCTGTTTTCCTAAAATGGTTTAGGAGTCATTCTCTTGATGGGTTATTTTGGGACAAGTGTCCCACCCTCTAATTGCTGCCTTTTTAATTTTACAGTTTCAAGTCACAAGGAATGACTTGAACTTTGTATATTTGGAATGTATTTTATATTTCCAGATTAGAAATTCTCAGAGATGCCTAAAGTTTAAATAAAAAGAGGTAAATCTGCTTATTTAAGTTTTTTTTGTGTGTGAGCAGGCTGATTGGGAAGGGACTGTCCCTCTGAGTAACACCTAGCTAAATATTCAATTTATAATTGTCAATTAAAATCACTGATGTCATAGACTAAGAGAGGGACAGCAATAGGCTGAGTCACACAGCAAGTGATTGTGAAACTAGAATTACAAGCTCGGTCTTCAAGCTCAATGCTCTTTCCAGTAGTCTCTCCCCATGACCTTTGACCTACAAACTATGGCCAGTGAGAAAACTGTAGATTAGTTTAAAAGTGAAGCTGAGAAAAGAGGGAGGTGAAGCCACTGGTTCTAACAGGAAGACAACTTTTAAAAGCCTGCTTGTTGTTGTATTAGCATTGCACTGTTGCAACATATTATCTCAAATGTAGTGGTTTAAAACAACACAGACTCCTTATTTTACATTTCTGTGGTCAGAAGTCTAAAGGGGATTCACTGGGCTAAAACCACAGTGTGGGCAGGTGGGGTTCCTTGAGTGTGGGAGAGAATCCCTTTCCTTGCCCTTTTCAGCTCCCCGAAGCTCTCCGATTCCCTTGGAGCAGCAGTGTTGCCTCTCTGACCCTTCTTGCAGTCACATCTCCTCTGACCAGAGCCAAAACAGGTTCTTCGGTGATTACATTGAGCAGTCTGGATAATCCAGGATAATCTCCCCATTGCAAAGTCTTTAATTTAATCACACCTGCAAGCTCCCTCTTGCCATGCAGTGGCTACTCACAGATTCTGGGGATTAGCCCGTGGACATTTGAGGACATTACAGCATTCTTACCACAATTATAAAATAGCCACATGCATAAACAGTCACAGAAATATAGTTTAGCAAAATACCCTCATAAACACCGCCCAGCAAACCAGAATCTCCACAAAACCTCATCCCCTCAATCATGTTTGTTTGCATTTGCCTGAACTTTTTTTGCTCATCTATTTCCTTGAAATGTCTTTTGTCACTTTTGTTTTATGTGTTTCCTCTAAATTGCTTATAGCTAGATTTCAAAAGTAATTTAGTCTCTGTCTTATAATAGGGTAATTCAGCCTGTGACATTTATTGTGATTACTAATATGCTTTCCCTCTTCCCACCTTATTTTACATTTATGGTTTATTTTTCAGTAATGTTTCCCTGTTTGCTTTTGTGGACTTGGTCAAGTTTCTCTTATTCTTCCCTTTTTTCTCCTTTGTTGACCTGCTGGTGCTATCTTCTCTTTCTAATGGCAGTTGTTCCTAAATTAGTGGCACTGGCAGTAACCTCACTCCTTCACCCCATGTTTTACTTGCCCACTCCTCCTCCTCCTGGAAGATGATACTTTTAAAATGCTTTCCCCCCCCTCCCCATTCTCCACTTACACCTTTTTTTTTGTTCTAGTCTATTATTTGGTTTTCCACTGATCACCTCTGCAAAAGAATCTTTAACACTTAAAATGCAGGCTGTCTTCGTCTATTTAAACTACGCTATGTATTGCAAGGGTCAGTGCCCCCCTCTGCTGCCTCGCCTTTTCGCCTTTCATTCTCATGATCTCAGTCACTACTGAGCACCCCTTGAGCACCTACTTCAGGTAAGGCATGCACGTGATAAAGGTCTGCACCTTAGGTGGCTGAAGATGGCCTTGTTTGGCCTTGGTTGGGAAGTGACATGATGCTGATTTGGATTCTTGGGTTGCATCCCTTTTCTCTAGCACTCTGTATTCTACCGCTAAGAGAATTTAGCATTAGTATTTTAGTATTAAAGATGGATGGTCTTAAACTAGTCTGATTTTTATTTCTTAATAAATAACCTTGTCTTTCTGTCTGGATACCTGTAAGTTATTTTTTTCTATTTCTGGAATTTAGGAATTTCCTCTCTATATGCCTAGGTGCCTGTCTTTGTTCATGGGAGGCCTTTTCACTTTCAGATTGAAATTTCTCTATTACTATTCTTTTGAGAATCCCAATTATTTTCATTTTAAGACCTTCTGGATTTGTCCTTCAAGTTTACATTAAGTGGCTTGATTTCTTTCCTCTCATATTTCTGGTGTGTTAGAAGATTTTTTTCAGTATATTTAAGTCCCTTATTAGTGACTGTGCCAATTACCAAATGTCTATTCTAATTATAAATTCAGGTGTTGAGGAAATAAGCATGATTACGGGCCAGCTGGGCCTGCTCCATTGACCTGGAGTTTGAGACTCCATCTACCGCCTGAAGGCCGGGGCGCTGCTTTCATGGAGCCCAAGAATAAGCGGCCATTTAGAGCCAATGTCTAGTAATCACAGAATGGTTTGGATATAATCCTTTTTCCCAATGTTTAGGCACCCTAATAAATGGCCACAGATCCCTTTGGGATGGCTCGGAGGAAGATTTACAATGAGTGTTTGCAGCTCTGTCCCAGGGGCTTTCCTCAAGGAGACTCAGTATCCACTTCAGTCAGTGTGCTCTGGCCTGTGACTGAGTTTGGAGTCGGAACTGGTGAGAAGGTGTGACTCTCCAGTGTGGCAGCTGAAATCCGGATTTTGGTCTAGGGGTTCTCCTGTTTTATAGCTCAAGTAGGAAAATGGAGGAGTAAAGACCTCTCACTCCTCCATAAAAGCAATGAGAACCCTGGCAAAAGTTGTCCAAACCAGCTTTTTCAGAACCATGGAAACTAACCAAAAGGCGAGGAGTATTTAATAAAATCTTCCTTAATCTTAGGTAGCTCAATGAACTTTGCAGTTTTAAATTACTCTCCCCAGGTTCACACAATTAAAAGCCTCATAACCAAGGGAGCTGTGAAAAACAATTGCCTAGCATCCACTGGGGGGTCATAACAGGTTTGAGGCTTCTCAGAGAAGTGTCACTATTTGTCTTGTCTGGTAGCTGTCTGAATAGTTCTGTTCTTGGGTCTGTCTATTTGAGCTGGCTCAGAATTCTCTCTGTGCTAACAGCCATAGCCCTAGGGCATTTGTTGAAAACAATTGGTGGTAATTGTTTAACACTATGGCTGTCCAAGATGGCATCATACCACAAGTTGGGGATAACAAGAAGCTGACAGAAGACAGAAAGAAAGAGAGACAGAAAGAAAAGAAAGCTTAAAAGGAAAAAAAGGGAATGACATATCTATAGAAGCCCTTGAAAAGCTCTGACATATTCCTAGTAGGGTACAAGGATATATAGGACTATATGCTTGCCCAGAAAAGGCCTGAGAAGACCCTAAGCTCTCACTCTGGCTGACCTTGAGGTTATGTCCAAGTGGAAAGTGAAGGTTAAAGTAGTGTTGGGAGCCTACATACACACAAAGCCCCTCAGAAAAGGCCAGGAGACCTTCTTGGTTGAGGACATTTAAGGAAATCTCTGTCCAATCTTTAGCTGACCACAAAGCTAATTGAACAGAGACTTTAGTGGCCACACGGCAAAGAATAACAGTCTTTACAGAGATAGTCTAGGAAAGTAACTAAACAAACTAATAGCAACAACAACAAACCCTGGGAGGAGTGAATCTGGTTTTCAGAGTTACCACATTATATTTAAGATATCAGACATGTAGATAATAGCAAAATGAAGACATTCGTTCTATCTTATTAGTAAGTACAGTGAATGTAAACGAAATATTCCAGTGAAAAAGCAGAGTTTGAAAAGATGTATATAAAAAAAATTTAAAGGCTACAACTGTACCTTGTCTTTATGATCAAAGACACAACTAGATTTACAAGAATAGAGTAAGGTATGCTACGCAAAAGTAACAAAAGTAACCATAAGAGATTTGGAGTGGCTGTACTCATATCAGACAAAATGGAATTTAAGACAAAATGTATTGCTAGAGACAAAAGACATTTTACAGTGATTAAAAAGTTTGATTCATCAAGAAGATATAATGATAGACATATATGTACCTAACAATAGAACCCCCAACAGAGCTGCAGAGAGGAACAGACAATTCAACAACGAAAGTTGTAGACTTCAACACCCTACTTTCAATAGTGGCTAGAACAACTAGAGGGAAGATCAACCAGCTATTAGAGCAAACAACATAGGCAAAGGCTTCCCATTTATTTCATTCCTCAAACACTGATCAATTACCCATTGCTAAAAATCTCTATGAACCAAGAACTCAGATTCCCTGGTGGTCCGTGCTGCCTTTTACAGTTCATGTATCCAGCTTGCTTGGGGCTGAGCTTACCAGCTGAGGTCAGGAAGCCCATCTCAATGGCAGTATTCCCTGCAGTTATACCTACGCTGCAGAGGAGAGTAACTGGAGAGCTTTTCAGGAAAGGAGGTGCTGCTGTCCTTAGTAAGGGAAGTGTCTTCTGGATCCTCTCACAAAATACAGTTGACCGGTTATATATGATAAATCCAGTCTATCACCCTAGGCCTTGGGATTCCTTCTTTTATGTGATGCCAGTGAAACTCTTCTTTTATGCGATGTCAGCTTCACTAACTTAGGCCACCACCAAGTCCAAATTCCAGTCAAGTAACTTCTTCGAGTCAACTTCAGGTGTAGGAGCTAGCACATTAAATCTCGACTCTCTTGTATGTGCACCCCTGTCAATGAATTTGGCCCTGTTTAGTGTTATATTCTATTTTCATTGGGTGAACACCCTTAGAATCCATTCTCACACACTCCCCAGGGTTTTGCCATCACATTAGCAATGTATTGCAATTGCTGTTTCCTTCTGGAGCATAGTGTGTGTCTGTCCCTCTGGAACATGCTGAGATTTGACCCTAGTTAAAGGTTTAATGGCAACATGGTGGTTGTGGTGGATTTTCAAGGGAATAATCATCCCCTTTCAAGATATTTGCCGCAGGCAAGGTTATCACAGAGTTTTCAGATAGAGGAAAGCTAGTCTTTCCAGACACAGGACGGCAAGATAATTCACTGGCATCGGAGACTGAGGGTGACTTGGGAGTTCACTAGTGTCTCCCATTCAGAACTTCTGGATCCCACCCTTTCCTGAGCAAGACCTAGTTTCCCATGACCGACTTAATAAGACTGAATTCCTTAATTGTCATTCTGTTCAACAACTTAAATGATTCGATTTTATGTTAGTCTTTTAGCAGTATCAGCCCTGGGTCTACATAAGTAAGATGTTTTAAGATCATCATGTAAACATTCTGGTTCTCAGACTGATTCCGGCTGAGTTAATAGGCCTGAGCTTGTCATTTTCTCTCTGTAAGCACCCGTGTGCACTGATGGTTTCATCCTACACCACAGTCCCTCGTCACTGCTACTGCCATAGCAGTTCGGGACAACAGCCTTTTGGGTTCCTGGCACGTGCTTCTGTGAGCACACATCACAGTCAGCCACAGGGGACAGCCTGCGTGGCCGTGACGCTGCCGCATGGATGCCTTGCCCGCCATTTCCCACTGGCAAGGAGTTTAGCGTTGTGCTCAAGCCCAAGGGTGTGACCAGCTGAATTGCAAAACCCCATCTTTCTGGGTCGACTTCTGGTATTACTCCCAGTAACAATTACCACATCAATCAAGGTCCAATCAGGAGAAGCCACAAGGGAAAGTGTAACAATAGAGAGATATTAATAGGGGATTGGAATAGTAGGAATTGGCTGATGCGAAGCTAGAGACAAGAGACGTAATGGAGACTGAGATCAACTGCCATCCCTAGGCCTGAAACAGGGTGCCCCAGAAGAGTCTTGTCCCTCAGGGCTGAGATCCCTCATTTGAAGGGGCACGGCAGAGTGGTCACTGGCTGCCGTGGCAGGGGGCTTCCTGGAAATCAGCCCTTTGGGATGTCAGGTGAAGCTGCTAATCACTGAGCACTCCTGGAGCCAGAAGTGGTAGGACGGGCACGCTGCAGAAGCCGGCGCTGCAAGGGACCAAACTCTGGGAAAGCCCTGCCACTGCACGAGTCAGCCACTGTTGTGTACTGCTCAGCCAAGCCCAGTGCTAGAGAAAGCTGCGCCAATACAGGGGTCAAGAGGGGCAGCAAGCCATGTCACTGCAGAAGTCAAACAAGTGCACTTGGTAAGAGCATAAAACCAGACAGCTACAGAAATCCAGGGCTGCAGGAATTCAGTGCTAGAAAAAGCCATGCGAGGGTCAAGACTGGTAGTTGAGCTTGCAAGAGGATAATCAGGAGTCCCCTCACGGCAAAGGCCGCATGTGGTCTGGAAATGAAGGTGTAAGGACAGAGAAGGGGTGGAGCAAAGCGATTACATGCTGAGGGCTGTAATCTGCCCAAAGGATTTCTCATTCTGGACACACATCTAGGACAGGAGACCCACAGTCATGTATCCTGCAAAACTGAAGCAAGAGGAAGAAAAATGAAACCTGAACAGGGGCCTCCCTGGTGGCGCAGCGGTTAAGCGCTGCGCTGCGGAGCTGTCGGCAGCAGCGATGCGAGTTCGACGCCCAGCCCAGGAGAGTCCCACATGGTGCGGCAGACCTCTCCTGCCTCGCCCGCTGCTCCCCTCAGCAGTGTGTTTCTGATCTGTCTGTTCTGCTCCCCGCTCTGTCTCTGGTGAAGCCTCTCGCCACTCCACGCCTCTCGCCACTCCACGCCTCTCGCCACTCCACGCCTCTCGCCTGTACCCCAGCTGTATGTATAAATAAATAAATCTTAAAAAAGACAAAAAGAAACCTGAACAGGACCTGAACCAGGAAGAGTAGTCCCTTCCTCATTCCGTGTCCTTCTAGCGCCCTCTACTGACAAAGTTTAATATCACGCTCATACAAGGAGAACTGCATTTCAAAGCAGACATGGGAGGGTGAATTTGGAGCTGAGAGCCAATAAATTAAAAATGAATAGTGATTCCCCAAATAGTTCTCTGACCCATAGGAGGGAGGTCACCCATAGGCAATGAGTTATCTGACTCATTGGTTGACCTATTGGCAGGCTTAAGTGAGGCCTCCAGAACTTATCCTCACTACAAAGAAAAACCAGTAAAAATACTACATCCCTTGGGGGCAACACAGATTCAGATCACAGTCAGAGCTGAAAAAAATTGGGGCAATGAGGTCGCTCACTCCCCACTCAACTCACCAGTCAGGCCACGCAGAGTCAGCTGGATTTTGGAGAATGGCTGTGGACCACTGGAGCTTACTCAGGTGATGGTTTGTTATGAGACGCCTGTCCTGGCTTTTTCTCCATATCAATATGCAAAGTCTACCAGAAGCAGTTTACTTTCAGCTGGCAAGACCATGGAGCCTCAGGTCGTGCCTCAGGGCTGTCAGTTCTGTTCTGAATGGAGTGTACAGAGATCTTGGTCTCCACATTCCACAAAACGTCATATGTTCTATGTTGATGACACCACTGGATCCCACAAGCAGGAAGTAACAAAGACTTTAATTGCCTTCATAAGATGCATGCCAACTAGAAAATGGGAGATAAACCCCTCCAAAGATTCTGGGGCCTACTCCTTCTGGAAAGTTTCTGAGAATTCAGTGCCCTAGGGTATGCAGAGCTAAGTCAGCAGGTGGGGAAAGGCAGGAGTGTCCCAGAAGTGCTCCCTCTGCCTAAAGAAAACAGGGGTCTGGGGACCAGGTCTTCCCCCCACTTTATGTAAAAGAGCTGCTGTAGCCCTTCCTGACAGGATGCTCACATTCTCTCCAGCTGAGCTCTTTGATGAAGCCAAGTGTATTCGTTTTCTATTGCTGCATAACAAATGACCACAGATGCTGTAGCTTAAAACAATACCCACTTACTAGATCAGAGTTCTGTGGGTCAGATTCCTTGGAGTAGGCTGGTTCTCAGTGTAGAGTCTCATAAGGCCGAAGTGTTGGCTGGACTGGGATCGTATCTAGAGGCTCTGGGGAAGAATCTACTTCCAAGTGAGGTCAGGTTGTTGGCCACACTCAGTTCCTTGCAGCATAGGCCTGTCTCTCCTTGCCTTGCTGGCTGTCAGCTGGGGGCACGTCAGAGGCCAGCACATTCCCCATCATGTGACTCCTTTCAGTTTCAAGTCAGCCACAGCTTCGATTGCTTTTGTGCTTTGAATCTCTGACTTCCTCTTCTGCTATCAGCTGGAGAAAACTGCTACCTGATTGGGTGATAATCTCTTGACACCAACTGACTTGAAACTTTAATCAGATCTGCAAAATCCCTTCACAGCAGTACCTAGGTGAGTGTTTTCCTGAATAACCAGGGGACGGAATCTTCAGGACACAAAAAATAAGAAAGTGTGGTACCTGCTCTCTGGAAAGACCACAGTCAACTCCTCAGCGGATTCATAAGCAACTTGTGTGAGCTAGAAAAAGTGCCCTTTCCTTAAAGCACTTTGCTGCCATCTGCTGGAACGTTTTGGTAACAACACTACAGCTCTCTGTTCCCCAAGAGCCTGCAGGGTTCACCTTGCCCAACTGTGAGCAGTGACCCTGAGCCCAGCGGGAGCAGATACACCCTCTGCATTCCAGCTACTTGCTCACACTAGCTGCTGTTGATGGAGACGTTTCTTCCCAGACCTCTTTTTGACATTCTTCATTGGTTTATTTTTATCTGTTCTTGATTTGGGAGAAATGTGAACTAAAAATGACCATCTCTTGGCTCGAAAAGGAGGGTGAGTTAACACTTAGGAAAAACATTGGTCTGATCTAATCTGTGTGGTTATATCCATAAGCGAATATCCAAGGCCTCTAACAAGCAATCCCTAAGAATAGCAATACTAAGGTAACAGTGGCAGCCACTAATGTTACTCAGCACCTGTATCTATATGCATGGATGTTACATGGCATTCCGGTCCAGCCTCAGGCCCCCAACAGTTACATAGGCATGTAGACATCTCATTTCATTCTCACAGGAACCCTGTCAAGTAGGGATTTTTATTCCTCTTAGGTAGATAAGAAAAGTGAGACAAGATATTATAATACTTGCCTGGAGTCGTGGGTAAAATGGAGCCGAGTCAGGATTCGAACCTAGGCCATTTCATCCAAAGCCCATACCCCTAACCACATTTGTGCAGATTAGCTGTGTGCTAGGCCCTGATTGGGATCTTTGCCCTGTGCCTCTTGAGTGGGAGCCAGGGCTGCTCTGTGGTGAGACAGGAAAGAGGCCAGGCCTGGAATGTCTTAGTTCTATTCATGGGAATGGCCTGTAGAGGAAAGCATGGCAGGAAGTTGCTTTGGCTGAAGGAGAAGGATGACCGGTGGGGGCTGGAAGGAGGAACACGGCAGGCCCCGGCTTGTTCTCCGTGGTGACTCCAGGGCTTGTGCCCCGGTCGTTCCATGATTGAAGGCTTACCCGGTCCGTCAGGCCGTGCAAGCGTGGGCACTCCTCGCTCTGCCTGCCTGATGTCTGCTGCTACTGCCACCTCTTCCTGGGCACATGGGCTCCTGTGAGCCACTCTGAAAAGCTATGCTGCAGGCTCAGCCATGAGTGACCTGCCCCTCACTGAAAGTGAAGTTGGAAGCCCCTGGAAGACTGTTACACATAGCAGAGGCTCTGGCCTGGAGAGGAGTGTTCACTACCTCCTGACTGTTCACACTCCGGTGTCACACTCTGCTAGTGCAAACACACACAGGGCAGGCTCACTGTGGATACGGGCAGATGGAAAAAGGGATCTAGGAGCCCTATGTGGATTTCACAGGCCTTTAATGCTCTCAGGGAGCCAGGTACACACGTGCACCAGGCAGGGAGCTTGGCATGCATGGAGGCAGGCATGGGCTGGGCTGAGCTGGGAAGCAGACAGATGAGGTAACCGAGGCCCCCAAGAATCTTCGCTTTCTCTGGGCTCTCTCTGGGTTCTCAGTCCTGTGTTGTCTCTCCTCACAGTCTTGCCTCAGAGTGGTCCTCACATCTCGCTGCCGCCGCTGCCTTTCTCCTGCCCATCCAGGCACAGGTGTGAGCATTTACACACTCTAACGCTGTGCTCTTTGGGCCCAGGTGTCCACAATCAAAGGCACTCGTGCCCCACGCCCACGCCCACGCCCCTCAGCCTGGGCATCCACGCTAGTGGCCGGAGGGCGGAGAAAAAAGCTTGATTTTTAACTTCATTTGCCCTACAACTGTACTTAACAAAAAATGATAAAAATCAAGTCCCCTTTTCATAGGGGATTTAGGATTTGAATAGGAACCTGACCAATTAAATTATCTTAAATAATGTAAACTGCAAATACAAATTCAACATGACTGATTCTTTTGACTATATCACACACTTTAACACACACAAATACCGCAATTGCAGAATTTACTAAAACCTTGCCATCAGAACTGGTTATAAATGTGCAAAAACCATGGATTTAACTTTTGCTTACACTATTCCAGCACCTTCCTGGGGTTCCAATTTTTACACCTTTCTAGGGTTTCAGTAAGCCTACCAGTTTTTATTTTTATACCTTCCTAGAGTTTTTGTAATCCTACTAGACCCAAAAGAAAAAGAAACTGTCTCAGAATAAGCCGAGGTTGGATGCTCTTGCCCAAGACCTGGGATCAAGTTGCCTAGTTCTAAAGATCCCAAACTGAGCAGAGGTCATTAGCCTTAGCACCTGCTCAACAGCTTTCCTTATTACCCGTGGAGCTTGTTCCCCCACCCCCACCCCCACTTCCACCCCCACGCTTTATAAGGTACATTTTTATTATGGAGAATTTAAAACACACACTGAAAGTATACAGAGGTAAAGGATAGACTTGGATTTTTAGTGGTGAACTTAACATTGTTCTCATGATGTAACCTGAAACTTATATAATGTTTAATGCAATGTTACTTAAAAAAAAAAAAAGTAAGTACAGAGCAATCAGACAAGAGAAAGACATTCAAGGGATCCAAATAGGAAAGGAAGAAATTAAACTGTCTCTATTTGCAGACGATATGATAATATATATACAAAACCCTAAAAACTCCATAGGAAAACTACTCGAAATAATAGACCAGTTCAGTAAAGTAGCTGGATACAAAATCAACGCACAAAAGTCAGTAGCATTCCTCTATGCAAACA